>JAGFPH010009008.1:23588-50506 GCA_018207615.1 Philaenus spumarius
ATTAGAAAAATACACATAAAATACAATTAAACAACAATCAGTTCAAAAAGTGGAGAAAATATACAATAATTAACCCTTTTGAGTACCACAAAAATATATACAGTAGAACCCCTCTTAACCGGCCTCGGATCAATCGGTCCTCGGCTTAACCGGCCTATTTCAAGAAACAACAAAATCAAATATATTAACTGGCCGAAGTCTCAAACATCGATTATTTGACGGACATTTCGGGATGACGCAATGTTATTTGTGCTACTGTATGTGTTAATGTTGTGGCAGGGAAAAGCGGGGAGGAGGAGCGTAACAAAGGAAGCCGCCTTGTCGATTGATTCTTGCCGCGGAAGCAAGAGGGGGGATCAAATCTTGCTTCCCACGGCAACTGTATTATTTTTTCTTGGAATCAATTAACCAAGCGGCATCCTTTGTTTCTCTTTCTTCATCTGTTTATTTCTCGGAACCTTTACTGAATTTCGTGAGAGCAAAAGTGCTTGAAAATGGGAGGGGAGAAAAGGAGGCGAGGGAAGTTAAAATGTTTACATGTAATTTGTTAGTGTTTGTTTGTGTGTGTATGTACAGTACATACAATAAAATCAGTTGCATAACGTCTTATTTCCTTTATTATTTATGAAATATGTACTGTAGGTTATTTTTGAACTACAATCAATTTTTACGGGAACCTCGGATCAACCGGCCAAACTCGTAACCGGCCAGGGTCTCGGTCCCGACCTGACCGGTTAAGAGGGGTTCTACTGTACAAAAATACAATCCATTAGAAAAATACACATGAAATACAATTAAACAACAGTCAGTTTAAAAAAGTAGAGAAAATATACAATAATTAACCCTTTGAGTACCACAGTGTCTACATAGTAGACGATTTAAAAAAATGCGTAAAGTGCCAGCGTCCATTCCGTAGACAATCCGTATTTTATAATAATTACATTACATTTATTTATTTACTTTGCTTTAACCAAACACTGTACAAACAAATTTTTACATCATGGTAAAGAAACAAATTTAAAAAAATACTGAGTAAACAGTTACAACAATAAATTTAGCATAGTAATCACAATTGTAACAATACTTATATCCATACAAACAAATAAATACAAAAAAATTTACTATGTGGTGTTTCAAAACTGCTTGGAAAAGGAACAGAGCCCTCGTCCATGCTAAAAAATTCACTCAGCGAGTAACAGCCACCTGCCAGCAACAACCGTTTTAATTTCTTCTTCAAATTACAGTAATCTCTTTTAAGAGACTCTGGGAGTCTGTTGAAAAGTGCTATTCCAGCTTGAGCGGGTAATTTTTTGTGAAGATTTAATCTGTGTTTAGTTAATCTTAGATCATCACGTTTTCTGGTGGAATATGTGTGAAAATCCCTATGGTGAGCTATGAAGCTCTTAAACCGACAGAACAGTATAACTTCCATTATATATAAGCTAGGAAGCTTCTCAACTCTAAACGCTTCCCTACATGATTGGCCAAGCTTTCTTTTGCAAAACAAACAATCTTTGCATTTGCTGCATACCTGAATTTCCCCACAGTACAATTCCATAATTTAGGATGGGAAAAATTACACCATAAATGCAGATTTTATGGTATGCTTACTACAGCCATTTTTTACCAGACTCCAGAGAATGAATATCTTAGAAGCCATTCTCTCACATAGTTGACTCAGATGGTCCGACCAAGTCAGTCCTCTGTCTATGGTCACACCCAAGAAACGCACAGATCTGGCTTCTTCAAGTAACTCATCATCCAAGAAAATAGTAGGACTTGAGTCTCTTGATTTTACACTTAGATTAAAATGCATGTAATTGGTCTTCTTGGGATTTATTTTTAAATTAATATTATTAAAAAACTGGGAGACATTGCAAACCTGCTCAAAGCATCTAATTTCGAACTCATTTGCCAACTTGGCACGGAAAGTAAGAGTTGTATCGTCCGCATATTGGACCACATTTTCAACCTTGACGGAATTTGACAAGTCATTGATATATAATAAGAACAAAATAGGGCCAAGTATAGATCCCTGGGGGGACTCCGTACCTGAGCTCTAATTGATTTGAAAACACATCAGAGATCATAACCTGTTGTGTTCTACCTGTCATATAAGACTTTCCCCCTTATCTAAGCTGTCGACTACAAACGAAATGAAATTAACAATAGCATATATTGCCTCTCTTCCTTGCCTAAACCCATACTGACAATCTGCAATGAAATTATATTTATTTAAATAATTGCAAAGTCTTAATAAAAAAATCTTTTCAATCACTTTGCCAAAAACTGGAAGCAGTGAGATAGGTCGGTAATTTTTTACGTCGTTTGGATCCCCTTTTCTATAAAGTGGAATGACTTTAGTTGCCTTCAACGGCCCCGGAAACACTCCACTCTCAAAAGAGACATTGATCAGTCCCGAAAGGGGCCCCACTAATACATCTACGCACTGCTTAATAATCCACATTGACAGACCAAACATATCTGTTGATGCTTTTGCTTTAAAATTCATTATCACTTTCTTTACCTCCTGCTCACTTACAGGGAAAAGCATCATGGAAGAACAAGGAATATTGACTATACGTAAAGGGCCTGCTGGTTTTGCCACCTCTGCAAAAAAAATATTGAAAATATCTGCAACTGCAGCTGGCTGAGACACTTTCTTATCACGATAGTTTAAAGTTGTATATTAAATTGCGTTTTAATGCCGACATTTTATAAAATTAACGCTAATAATATTCGGACGTCGTATTCTTTTGCGGACATTCGTATTTTAATTGTATTTTAAATAATATTTGAACAATGGTAGTTCATAAAATTAACACAAGTTGTATTCGGGCATCTGTTTCGATCCTTTGAGTCTAATTCTAAATGCTATCTAACTTTTTAAGATTTATTTATTTATTGATTGACGGACATTGCCACTTTAGAAATTACCATGTCATTGGTTCAGCAGTATTTTGAAATGATTCAATATTTATAACTTTCTTTTTTCCAATTATAAAAATAATCGTATGCATTTGATGTTTTTATTTTTATTTTTACAAAGGCTTGGCAATTTAGTAAAATATTTTATTACAAGTTGTGATTTCATATTTACTCCACGAATTCCCATTCTTGATTAAAATTTTTGTAGCTTGTTTTTAGAAATTTCATATTTCTTATAACTGTTGAAATTTAATCACCAATACACTTTATATTATTTTTTAAACTTTTATTGTTGTAAAAATAAATATATAAAGTGTATTTCACACTTATCTAAAAAATAATACATTTTAATAGTAACATGTGAATCCAAACCTTGAGCTTTGTCTTTTCTAACTTACTTGAAACAAGTTTTGGTTGATGAATTTGCATTATTTTATTGAAATTTTGATGAAATGTACGTATTTATTTTACTTACTCTCAGTTAAACACTTTAATATTAAATGTTTAATATGCACCACAATATTAAATATTGTGTAATATGCATATTAGGATAACCAGGAAAATCATGGAGAAACCTGGAAAAAACCTGGAAATTACCAGGAATTTCAAAAATCACTTTTGGTAGACACCCTGTTAAAGCAATCTTTAATAATTTATTTGTGCCTTTTATCAATATAATTATAGTTTATTGCTTGAAGTTTCCTTCAATCACTAAACAATTTTCCGTATTCTTACCCACTATACAAAAAATTATATACTAATTTAAAAAGGTTAAAAATCATGCAAAAGTATAGTAAAAATTGTGAAAAACATACAAAAATCAAGGACTGATGACACTGAACGTTAAACACCATTTTGGAGCTGTGCTACCCCGTATAACGATGGGAAACTTTTGATAACAGCTATAACCAAAATAAATGGTACCAGGAACTGGCACATACTTTCTCACAAACATATTTAAATTATTAAATAGATTCACTGTGACTTCATAATTGTAGGAGAGGTGATATTAAAGTAGGAGATTTAACTAATAAATATTATTATTACTATTTAGAGAGAAAACTATTCAATCGATTTCGAACAAATATGCACCAAACACGTCAATTAGGCCTGTATAGATGCAAGAAAAATGGTTTTGAAAAACAACCCTCTTTTCGGCCAAAAAACCACCAAAAATCAGTTATTATTATTAGCTAAACGAGAATTTTTAGAAAGATGCGATTTTTCGCATATTAAGGGCTACAAATAAGCCAAATTTTATCAAAATCGTTGGAGCCATTTTTCTATAAAAAAATAATAACTGATTTCTTGGGGTTTTTTGGCCAAAAAGGGGGTTATTTTTCAAAAATGTTCAAAACTTTTTTCGTGCATCTATACAGGCCTAATTGATATGTTTGGTGCAAATTTGTTCGAAATCGATAGAATAGTTTTCTCTCTAGCTTTGTATACAGACAGACAGACATTTTGTAAAAATCACTTTTTTGAACTCAGGGGTCCCAAAACGGATAATTCCACAAAAATCTCAACATCGATTTTTTTTGCGATCACTATACTTTCTCTATACTATATACAGCTTAAACTAACTTCCTTGTAAATGTTATGAGTAATATGCTTAATATTTTCTCAAAAATAATTTTGTTTAGCAGGTAATAATAGCAACCGTATGATAACTAATACGTCAGTCTGTGGATCGGAAAAGAGTACACAGTACAGTTCCAGTATCAATTCAAGTTTAGATTTGAGCGATTTAAGAAATCTCTCTGACGATGAAGATTTATGGATAAAAATGTTTAAAAAAAGCCTGGATAAATCTGAAAACACTGAATCATCAACAATAAAGTCATGTAAAACTATTGTCATTGATAGTTGTGATCAAGCTTTATCTACTAGTATGGTAAACGAAGTCAGCCTTCAGGTTGAAGATGGTGAGTGTAATTCAGAAATCATAGTTTTAAAAAAATGGCCACTGTAAGATTTAGATATTTTAAGTATACACATGGAAATCAATTTAATTTTAGAAGACGATACGTCGGAGGTGTACGTTTGCGTAGCTACATCAGTACGAATGGATTTTGATGTTTACAACAAAACTGATGACGCCCAGAAGTGTACTATTAACAAACGTATTTATGTGAATGATATGATTTCTACTAATGCAGCATTTGTTCTTCTTGAAAACGATGAACTGATTTTAGATCCACAGTCTAGCAAAACCATTCCGGTGAGTCTGATTTAATTATACTACTTATTAAAGTTAATCACATTTATCTTCTTGGATTTTCAAAGTACAGTATAATTTCTGCCATTCCTAGTTTAATTTTAGTAATAACAAAATGTTATGTAGTAATTAAGTTTCTGACTAAATTTAGACAAATAACTAATAAGGTATTGTAAAGTCCTAATTTAGTAAATTAAACAGTTTTGGAGGCACCACAAAAAATTAACACATTATTTTAATAAAACAATTTGGAAAGATGATAATACATAGAAAATTGTGCAAATTGTTAGTCCAAAATATATTTGAAGAATTTATAGCTAAGAATATTAGAAGATTATCCTCTTTATAGTATTACTTTATACTTTATCAGGGTAGTCAGCGACCGGGAATTCCGGGAAAATCGAGAATTATGCATGAATTTTTAACGCCGGGAAAAATCTGGAATTATGCGTGAATTTTGTGTTGCTGCCGGGAGAAACAAAAATGTATTTCCATTTGGTATTTTAAAGATGGGGTAAAACAACGCAAATGTTTTTAATTTTACAATTCATGTCTTCAAATGCCTTATGCCGCGCCAGAAGTAGACGTTAAACTCTACGCTTGCATCCGAACAAAGAACATCGCGTCGTCTATGATTGAAAAAAGCTAGGGATGAGCATCGATAGTAAAAACATCGAAGTTCACCATTGATGTTAAAATCGGCAGTAACCATCGATGTGACAATAATATCGACCTGAAAACATTGATGTATTTTAACGGTAAATATCGATGAACATTTAAAAAATTAATCGTTTCAGAAAACCTAATAACCTTATTTTAGTTAAAAGAATATTAATTTCCATTGCTCCCTAGCTTTGAGTTATAAGACCGATTACCGCCTTACCGATTAACATTGCCTATATACTGTACTCTGTAATAAATTTCTGAAAAAGAGCGATAAAAAAAAAATCTTTTCGGTTATGTGTCAGCAAACTTTAAACATTTTCAAAAGAGAAGCTATGAAAGGAATAGTTGTTACCTTTATTCTGGAGGCCAATAGGCCACAATATCTTCGAGAATTTGCTTGAATAAGTCTTTTTCGTGATGCCGCCGTCGCCACAAAAACTCACACAAGTATGAATCAAGCATGAAACGATGTGTGCCGCACTGAACTTTGTTACAGTGTTTTACTAGCCGCCAATTGCTTTCGACTGTTTGCGTATGTGCATCCGACAAAATTATATTTATGAGTAACTGTGAAATGCTCATAACCGTAACTTTGAACTGGTTAGGTTAGGAAAATGTTTAAAGTTTGCTGAGACATAACCGAAAAGCGCTAAAAAACTAGTACAGTAGAACCCCTCTTAACCAGCCTCGGATCAACCGGCCTATCCCAAGGAACAACAGAGTCAAATATATTAACTGGCCGAAGTCTCAAACATTGATTGTTTGACGGACATTCCTAGAAAATAAAGCGGGGTGGCGCAACGTTAGGTGTACGGCTGGGGAATAGGGGAGGAGGGGCGTAAAAAGAAACAAGGGATGCCACTTTGTCAATTGATTCAAAGAAAAAATACAGTTGCGGCGGAAGCAAGAGGGGAATTAAATCTTGCTTCCGCAGCAACTGTATTTTTTCTTAGAATCAATTAAGAAAGCGGCATCCTTTTTCTCTTTCTTCGTCTGTTGCTTTATCGGAACCTTTACTGAATTTCGTGAGAACAAAAGTTCTTGCATATATAAATTAGTATACGTAAATTAAGGTTTCAGAGTTTATGTAAGTTAAAATGTTTAATTTGTTGGGGTTTGTTTGCTTATGTATGTACAGTACATACAATAAAATGAGTTGCAATAACGTCTTATTTGCTTTGTTATTTATGAAATATGTATTGTAGTTTATTTTTAAACAAACATCTATTTTTTACGGGAACCTCGGATCAACCGGCCAGGGTCTCGGTCCTGACCAGGCCGGTTAAGACGGGTTCCACCGTAATAGATTCAATATTTGTATAAACTCTGATTTCTGCGGAAATATATATTTTGCTCCATAACCAAAAACGTTTAAGTGCACCCATACCAACTTTATTCCACTTCCATTTAGTAACTACATACTATATGTCACACGAAAGTATTTAAATGTATGAATATACACCAACTGGTTACTCATGAACCAAATTGGATGAACTTTTGTAGAAATAAAAGGTTTACCATATAATGTTAAAGTTGTTTTCTTTCATAACAATAACATACTTTTATAAGCAGTAAAAAAAAACTCTACTTACTAACTTTAATCATTACAGTTGTTTTGTTTATTCGAAAGCAATGTTGAATAGTTTGACAGTTCTGTTATTATGATATAAACTAAGCTCGTGGATTTTTGTAATAATGATTTAAAATCGCACAAGCTGTGATCGAAGTAGGCTACTTAACCTTGATAGAATAAACTTTGAACACAAAATCTCACAACTAATACGTTAACTCAAACGCGTTTCAACGACAAAGTCGCCATCTTCAGTGATGCACGAGCTTCAATAGTCAAACTATAACTAACCTAACAGTGTTTCCTGTCCTCTATTTATACAAAATTCAAAGGGCATGGCTTTTATGGTTCCTAACTTACATTAGTAAGGCGTTAACAATTGCCTTGCGTTATTGTAACTAGCTTAACATGAACTATATAACTAAACAAGTTTTACTAAACTAATAATAATCTCAAACAATACATTATTTTCTTTTGTATTTATATAGAATTTTTTATGGTTCCTAATTTATTATTTAATTATTTTACTACATTTGTTAATATAACAAGTTTCCCAAGCTAGTGATTTTTTAACAATATTGGACAATGGTGAAGCATACGTTGTTTTAACCCATCTTTGTTTTAGTTTGTTGCTTTCAGGGTAGCTCTCAATTTCTTAATTTTCTTGAATTTCATTTTCTTTACTCTGTTGTCTATCAATTAGTTAGAATAACCATTAAATATTGCAGCACTGTAAACACATTCAGTTCTTTCTTGTAGTTGTCCTTAGATAACGGGAAAATAATTAATCTGTGAACTATTGAATTACAAGCAACTCTTTAATGTGCCGGTGAATGGTGTGAATCCTTAGTTATATATCTGTCTGTATGTGTGGACTTTCTATATACACTAAACGACAGTTCATTATTTTTCCTATACACATTGACATCTAGAAACGGAAGGTTGGTAGTCTTTTTCAATTTCCGTAGTAAACCCTATGGTCGGGTAAAATCCATTAATTATGTCACAAAATTCGTCAAGATTTTCGTTTTTGTCAAATACTGCAAAAATGTCATCCACATAACAAACCCATACACGTGGAAAGTACCTTATAGATTTTTTAGTGTTTATTTCGAACGAAAAAAGACGTTCATAAAGAAGTTAGCAATAAAACTAGACAGGTGGTTTCCCATAGCGGTGCCTTCATCTTGTACATAAAATTTGTTATTAAACTGTAAACTCTTTTGACAAATTTATGAGTAACAAAAATTCACGAACTTCATCACTTAAACTGTTATGCACTAACCACTCTTTTATCATTTCTATAGTTTCAGTCACTTTAATGCTCGGACAAAGAGACACTACATCATACGAAACCAAATATTCACTAGACATTAGTGAAATGTTTTGCACAGTTTTTACAAATTCATACGTGTTCTTTACAGCAAATGAAGAAGGAGGTGTAGTTCCTGGAGGCATGGCACTAATCATTTGGAAATTAGATAGGTTGGCGAGTTAATTCCTGTCACAATAGGCAGCAACCTCTTCCCTTCTTTGTGTATTTTTGGCAAACAATATAACCTCGGTAAAATTGGAATTGACACAGTCAGTGTTCTTTGAAAATTGCTATCGACTAAACTCTTACAGTTTTTCAAAGTTTAACTAGTACATTAAATGTAAAATAAAAAAACATTGACTATTGGAGTACAGAGAAAGATATTGTAGCCAGTCTCCTTACTTTTATTTAGAGGATTCTAAAATCTCCCGATAAACCAAAGTTGATTTCAATAGTAGCCCTAAACACAGGCACACTTAAATCTCCAGTTCACAGGATAATCAATAAACATCACATGAAATTTTACAAACCTAACAAAGTCCCAGGCCTTCCAGATAGAAGCGTTGAGTTTTGTTCTCAAGTAATTGAAAATTTTTACAACTTACTCTGAATAGCATCTTTTGGTTATTATTTTCACATATATTTACATCTTATTAAGTAAACAAAACTGTAATGAAAATTAACTTAAACCTAAGGGCATCACAATTTGGGCAGTGGTTTGTCAGTTAATTGAGTATTATCACAAAAAATTTCTGAATTGGCTATGATTGAACTTAAGTACTATAATGCTAAATGATCCCGTGTCTGACAGATAAAGAAATCCAGTCTTACATTTTCTACCAAAATGGAACCACTCGACAATATGCTAAAGAAGTAAGAAATCTATTGATCAATCAATTAGCAGATCTCTGACCATTTGGTTTCATACGTTTAAATACATTTGTGAGTCACATTGTGTAATATAAGGCATGTCTTTATGTAAATACCGTTTTAATGCCAAAAAACACTCATGTGCAATTAAAAAAAAATCTTTTTACTTAAAAGTCTGTACCTCAATCTATTTTTCAATATAATTACCTCCAACAGTGAGGCATTTGTCATATTGTACAACCAGCTTCTGAATTCCATCCTCATAGAAATCTGATACCTGATTTGCCATTTTGATGTCATCATTGTAGTTGTAGCGCTAACAGCGTAGAAGCTCTTTCAAGTGAAGAAACAAGCGGTAGTTACTGGGTGTTAGTTTCAGGGCTGTAAGATCTTGGGTTCAATGAGACAAATCTCTAGACGGGTTTTGTCATGAAGTAGAACAATCTCCTGACTGTCCTGACTGTTTTTTTTTACATTTTTTATAAAGAATATTGTAAAAATAAAATAAGATTTTATGTAATAATAATTTAAAAAATATTTATTTAAAAAAAAGGAACAATACAGGCAATTTATAATAATTAATATTAATTAGCTAATAACAAAAACCAAACGTCAACTTTTTCTCTGAGAGTGCACTTTTACTATAAAGTGAGAGAAACATAATGTCCGCCATGAAATATCAAAAATAATCAGAATTTATTGGCCAATAACAGAGACTAAAGGTAGTTTCTCCCCAAAAAAACTATTGCAATGAAGTGAGAGCATCCATAATTTCAGAACATATATACCTCTATCAAACTGGGAGTGCGGCTGAAGGAAGAGTCCCTTCATTCACACACAGGCACATCTTACTCAGACAATTCTGGTGACCTACTAACAACTACCTCGAAGCCACACCTGTATGAGTCTTCTACTGGGCTTCACTTTATACAAATTTGATTTATTTTATCTGACATTTGAAAATAAAATCCATAATATATTTATATTCTACACACATAATTACAAGAAAAGTCAGACCAACCAACGTATAATTTACTGAAGTATAGCCCAAAATCAACAATGTTTGCTACAAAATGAGTGACTGTAGGATGGCTCGTAAGTGTGAATCTATTTAAGTAATCTACACATTGTTTTGTCTCATTTTTCTTGTAATGAAGTGTTGAATAAAAATATATTACAGGTTTTATTTTAAAATGTCAAATTAAATAAATGAAAGTTAGATCAAGTAAAGCACAGTAGGTAACTCATGGCAGGTACCGGCCGGCCCTAGGAGGAGCAAGCGCTAGAGTGAGGCGGCCCTTCGTGCAGCCGTATTCCCAGTTTGGTAATACCATAGTTTAGAAACAAAATTAGTCCATGAACAAAAGGATTATTTAAATGACATAAAAACTGTCACAATCTTAATAAACATTGAACTAATAATAACAAAAGGTAAAGTAATATTGCTCAGTGTACTGCTTATACAATGAATTTGTACATTTTCAGGTAGCAATAACACCATTGGTGGCTGATCCAATCACCATTAAAATAGACGTCCACAGAGAAGATTCCATAACAAAGAATGTAATAGTTGATACAGTAATAGGAAAAATTATTGGAGAAATCCCCGATGTAAGTAAACTGATTATATGTCATTGGTATTTTACCACGGATTTCATAACTAAGCTTTTTATGAAGTTAGGTGAAACCTTTTAAATTTTTTGTTTAACAGTTAAAAAAAAAATTTAAGCTGGTCTTGTCTTAACAATTTATAAAAATAATAAACTAACTCAAATACAACCCTGAGCTGGTGCAATTTGTGCCTTTAATGTCTTTAGCAGCTCTATTTCCAAAAATTTGAGAGATTCCTTACTGAAAATGGGTACAAATTAATTTGTATGTTTTTAGTAGTATTTTGAGTTTATACCTTAAAAATAAATGCAGTAACATCTACTGATTGTAGTTGATACGAATACACTCATGCGCGTACAGATTCCAGTCTCAACAATTTTGAAGCCATCAACTCGAAAATACATAATTTTTGTATACCACGATTTTTCTATATCTGAATACAATTTATTGTGATATCGGCATAATAATAGTGTTATTTCAGATCAAGGTGTTAAGTGATCCAATCATCAGTTTTGATCCTATACATGAAGGCTGTTCTACACACAAGTTCATCAAACTTTACAATTCAGGCAAATGTAATGTCCCACTTACTCTGGCAATCGTTAAGGTTAGTAGCTTTAAATGTATACAAATCTAAGACCGATAAGTATTTATGTCTTTAAATATTTTGTTAGCAATACATTTTAAATAAGAAATAATTACTTGTATAAAGTTCTGTATTTTTTTAATGTGTTATTTTTCAGAATTCTCATAGGAGTACCAGTTTTAGTTTTGATGGCAGTAAAGTGGTGTGTATTACAGCACCTCCAGGAGAGTTGGTCACACAAAAACTAGATTGTCATGGGATAGCAGTTGATGCTTTGAAAGGTAAGTCACTGAAATTTATTTTTAAATGTATATCAGTAGTTCAACTGTAATTATTTTCCATTTGGAAATATATTACTTTAATGTATTTGAATCAATTGTTAGTAAGTAGAAAATAAATCACTACCAGCGTTTCTGGAAAATCAAATATAGAAGTGTTATAAATACTTACGTGAGTTATTTATTTTTAAACTGTAACAGTAAAGGGTTTTTCATAACTTATAGCTCGTTAGTGGATTTGACTAATTTAATTGGTATTAATAAAATCAACTTACTTCTTCATATGTAATAAATTCTATCCAACAATTTAAAATTGTTTATATTATTTATTAACAGGTAGTATAGATAAAATCATATAGGATGGCGGGTAGGGCGGGTAGTGCGAGTGAGACAGAGTACCTATCCCACCACACTTCCCCTATTAAGTTTAGACGGAGCATTGTACAGTCAACCCTAGTTATGTCGGCTTACAGTATTAACTTTATGTTATCGAGACATTTTAAATAAAACATGTACTAAACACGCTTAAAATACAATTTAAATTAAATGCTATTTTATAACTTATAAAGTAGTTTATTATAAATTTACTATAGATATAAGTAAATAGAAAAATAGTATATATTTACATTACATTAAATAATTTACTGTCCAACTCTTCAAGTAATTTCTAATGAATTTAGTATAGATATAAAAATAAAAAAACAATATATTTACATTACATTAAATTATTAACTGTCCCGCTCTTCAATTCAGTTAATTATTATAAATTAACTATAGATATAAGAAAAAGAAAAAAAACAATATGTTTACATTAGGCTATTACCTGATAATATTGGTTGCGCTTATTTGCAAGCGATTTGTGGACAAACCAAACATCTGACTGAAAAATGTTTGAAATAAAATATGTAGATCAACTAATTTTCTACAACTTTGCCGCTGAAAGTTTCTTTCTACCCTAAAAATATAAAAAGTTTACGCTTTACTACTTTTTCATGTCCCGATTAAAAAAATCGAAGTATTTCTTACTGTATAAATTCCGAACATTTACTAAACTGGAAGATATTTATACTGTTAGTTGCAACATATCACGCAGATTACAAATATATAAAATTTGTCCTACTTAAATAATCCAGTACTGTGCAGAAGCTTGTAATTGAAAGCGCGTCCAATACTAAAAATTTTTCGGCGGCCCTCTAATCGATGGACTTGACACAGACTGTATTTTTCTTACAAAACGACAAAGACTGGTGTTGGAGGGAGAAGGGCATTACTGCTTCTGCGCAAACCACGCGCCATCCTAAATGGTACTACCTATACAACAGCAAAAGCACTCTGCGTCTAGATCTACTATTAACTTGTCATTTAACCCAACAACTGTTTGACCACTCAAGTTGAGTGGTCTCTGCTCTCCGCAGAAGTGAATTTTTGAGTAGTCTGTGACAAGTCAACTTGTATTGAATATTTCACCCACTAAAAATCATCTAATCGCAATAAAACAAAAACTGTTGAAAGGAAATGACTTGAACTTAAATTTTTGTATTTCAATTTTTTTCTAAAACATATATTTACATATGTAATCATCTTTTTAAAATTGTAGTTTTCTGTAAAGCTTTTGACACGCGTGAAAACACAACGAAATTAATCAACTTTGTCACTTCTCTAAAGCTCAATATCGCTCGAGAGAAATATTTTGACAATAATATAAAGATACCTTTGGATTCGTCAAGATTTGAATTTATTTAAACTGCCTTCCAATCAGACAACAATATATTGTAGTTTCGAAAATATAAAGGTTTCTGTAAACCCTTGCAATTGGATAGTTTTCAACCAATAAAACAGCACATTTTGCATTCGAAGATATCTCTTACAATCCGAAATATTTGTATAGATATGTTTAAATCTATTGTAGAGAAAAGTTCAATCTTCCAATTTTATGTAAAACAAACCATATTTACTCTAACGGGTTTTGTTGGTTTTGTTCGTACAGTCCTGGGAAATGAATTCAAATCTCTTCTTTCTCACGCTCTGGAAGTAACTATTGTAACTGTCAGTCACACGGTATCTTGTATAGGATTCGTGTGCGAGAGGTTTCATTTATTTCACCTCATTTTGTGATTCAAGAAAGCAAAGTCAAATACTTTTATGAAACAATAATTTACAATTAATTATACAGTTCAATTCTTTGATTTATTTTCTACACTTTGTTATTATATTTCATTTTTAGGCAACGCATATATTCCTAACCCCCCCCCCCCCCCCCCCTACCCCCAAGCCCCCAAAATTATAGAGGGTCAGATATTAATATGTGAACAAATTTATCCTGTTATGCAACACAAGATATATACAAAGTTTTGTTAACTTATTTTCAGTAACAAAAATAATGAGGGGCTCTGTATATATTTGTATATTCTAACAAAACAATTAGCACAATACTAGTGCAAAATAAAAACTAGTGAAACAAGGAATTCGTTTCATTTAATTTATTTATTCTGTGTTGCTCATTTTTTCCAAAACTACTTTCAAATACAGCAAATGTTTTTTAGTTCTATTTGTTTTCATTTTAAAATGCCTAATTTTGAGAAATGATTTCAGAAATAAAAGCGTCTATTGAAGTTTCGTTAACAGAAAGTGATGACACTATTAACTTACCTGAGTTATTCAGCTTTCCCGTATCAACAGTGGTAGCACCTTGCCGATTGCACATTGATCAACGTGAATTGATTGTTCAAGTTGGCATCAGGAACTTAGTATCTGTCCAGAACTCCAGTCCTATTAACATGAACTTGTCACTTATACCTCCAGCAGGTATTTCAGTAACGCCAAGTACTTTGAAATTAGAACCTGGACAAAAGTCGTCTTTATTTGTTGGTTTCGACTCAAAAAATATTAAAGGCGATCTTAGGTAAGTTTAGTTCAGAATCATTCATTGCTCTGGTTTTTTTTTTTCTCAAAAGATGGCAACATCAATATAACAATAATTATAAATTACTCTACAAATTTAGTGATTATACAAATGATTACAATTCCAATAAAAATGATTTTACTATAAACAGCAATAACATAACAAATATAAATTTAAATATCATTCAAATTCTATCAGTACTCGGTTACAATTTAAAACATTCAATCATAAAATAAATAATTTTTAATGGAATAATGTGCCTTTTCTAGAAAGTAATTTTAAATTTTAGTTTGAAATATCTCAATATTATTCATATTTTTATAGCACAATGTAAGAAAGTTATATAAATTATGAAGAACACTCTGAGATGTCATTACACAGTGTGTAGCATGGGAAAATGTTTATTTGGATGTAAGAAATAGTAGCCTTAACTAAGCATTTTTTGTTTGTAATTGAATTTTTAACTCTGTTGGAATAGAAGTACTAAACACTTGATTAATATACATTTCAGAGACGGAAGTACAATTGCCATACAAATTTTACCGAATGGGAAAACGTATAACCTAAAATTAAAAAGAAGACAAGAATCCTATGCTCCAGGTGATTCAGCACCAGGTAAATTGAATTACTACACTGGTCAGATGGATACCAGATTTCACAAACAAGTTCTATTAAATTTCTATTTATTTATTTCATTTTGTGTTTGTATTCAAATCATATAAAATCTTTGTCACTAACTTAATTTAGCTTTCCACTTTAAATGTTCACTAACAATTTTAAAAAATGTCAGAATTGCAGGATTTCAATCAAACTTCCTAAAACCTCCTTGGATCACTTACAGATATATGGGAAAAAGCATCATGAGAATTGCATCAGTGGTTCTAGAATTATAAATAAACAGAGAGAGAGACTTTGTGTTTTACATATATTTATATACAATATTTGCTTCTTTTAAGAGTTATTTTCCTGCAGTGCTTCAAATGAATGATTGACTTAATGAAATTTTTCAGAGGTCTTTGTTATGATATTATTTACAGTATTTAATTGTTTTGAAACTTAATTAAACGTGACAAAGTTTTTAAAAATCAGGAGATTTACTATTTCAATCCAGTAATAATACCACATAATTATAGTTTTGTATTCAAAATTCTTTAAATTAGGATAAACTGTAAGATAAATTACCTTTATTGCATTAAGAATTTTTTGGCAAGTTTGTTTGAATTTTAGGTATTACCCCACAGTCTTCTCGAGCACCTTCACCCATGTCTCCTTCAAGTAGTGTTGCCAGTAGTGGTGAGTTTTTTCATTTTATATTATAATTTCAAGCTGTAAGTTTAGTTTATATATTATACAAATACTTTTGTAATGTAATTTCCATAAAACATTTTGTAACAGTATGAATGAGCTAACTTAAGAGTTGAAAAACTAATGTTTCCATGATAAATAACAAATTGTTTGTGCACCGCTATATTTCCAAATTTGTCTAAAATGATGTTCATTAAAAAAATATACTCAAAAGAAAGTGTACTGTTGTGAGTGTACTCTTCCACCATCAATGTTTTGGTCTCCACAATATTTTACATTATTGAAAGAAATGTAATGTACATATGGGGAGTAATTATTAATAAATAAACTTTCCATCAATTTACTATTGCTATTAAGTTTATGAAAGCTATTGCAAATATAATGTATCTCTTAGGTATGTACTTTCACATGGGATTATTAAACCTTTACACTACATAAGCAACAATTTCATTTTTATATAATTATTTATTTTTAGTTAAGTAATTAATTGGCATTACAGTAATCCCTCGACATTCGCAGTCGTTAAAAAAAGAAAAAATACTGTATTAAATAACATTACAGTACATACAAAATTCGTAAATTATTACAGTGTATGTACTGTAATTATTGTACGAATTTAATAACATTGTATAACTACCACTTCGGCGAAACACTCACAAATACAGCAAAACATACAAAATGGGATTTCCGTACAACACACCCCTGCGTGAATACAAGTGGACTTGTCCAAATGATGGTCAGTGACATTATGTACTGTACAGTAATTTAGTTAGTGACATTAATTTAGCATGCAGCAGGTCAAATTTATTTAAAAGAAGTGACTGAAATTTTTCGATTAGCGAAAGAGTTAAATACGAAAGTGTCAGAAGTCGATCCTTCTCTCGAACGGTCAATAAAATTCAGTCAAGAATTGACATGGCATTAGCGCCATACACTGAAGTGCCAAAAGAACTAGAACTAAATAAAAACAATCAAAGATTACAAGTTTTATTAAACTTAATTCAAATTAAGTTTTATTTTTGTAATTGTAGTATTATAGATTTCACAGTGATAAATATTTCCAGAGTGCACTGTACAGTTCTTAGATTTTAGTGAACTGTGTCGATGATTATGTATTTAGTGTTATGAAACTGAAATTATCAGTCTGGGGGTTAAACAGGATACTTTTTTTAAAAATAAAGTAAATAAAATTTAAGTAAACATGAAATTTATTATCTTACGTAAATTAATTATAGATAATAGTACATGTTTTTAAAATTTTTTTGTATTTCACGAATGTAACCTCCCTTTTCCCAAAAAATCTCGGTTTTTCGCTATTCAAGGTTTTGTTTTTCCTGGCAATTTTACGGAACCTATCCCTGCCAACAGCGAGGGATTGCCGTATTTATTTTATTAAAATCCTGAGGTTATGTAAAACTCAATCTCTACTATGCTAAGTTATTTCTCTTCAGTGCCAAGGTAATTTAAATATGATATTGCGATATCCTAATCCCTTCCCTGTTAAGTTGTTTAGATATCTTCTGTTTATCTTCTTTTCATTCTAATGTAACATTTTAAGTTTTATAAAAAAAGAATAAAAATAAAAACTCGAGATTTTAAAAACATATCAAGAAATGTATGGCTGAATCAAGAAAAGTACAATGAGAAATCATTTTTATTCTTAACAACGTTATCGAGATGATTTGAGTTATTGCTTGTTATTACTCGAAAGTTTCGAGATCTTGCACTCCTCTACAAATGTGTTACGAATTGTAATCAAAATAATCTTTTGGACTTTGTTAAGCTTAGGTTATCCCTAAACTTTAAAATTATAATTTCATACAGAGAATATCACACACTATACATAGTTTGGTTGTCTGAAATTATTTATGAAGACAATAAATGCATTGTATGTCACTTTATTATGTCATTATTTGTTAAAGAACTCCGGTAGAGCATTTGTTTGAGTCCGGTTCGGACTAATTGGAACCAGTCCCCTTCCGAATGATCAATATGTCCAAATTTTCGAATATGCTGTATAACAATACAGCGTTGCTATCTAGGCCAATGCCGACCTTAAATAAAGTGTTATGGCATTCAGTGTAATTGCCTACATGGCTGAACCTATTTGGAGGACGTCTTCCAAATAGGTTAAAAACTGCAGACATTGTTACTGACACGCAACTTAATACATTAGTGTGCATGTGATTCTTGCAGTGTAATTGCATAGGCACAGTGTTATAAGGGAGTTTTATATTTATATTGTTATAAAGGATGTTATATTTATTCAAACTCAGCTTTTGAATACAAAACTTTTTTATTTTCACCAATATAAATAAATATAGAACACATTTGAATAATCAACTATAGTACTTTGTAACAGTAACATTGTGGATAAAGTTTTGATTCCCAATTTGCATGGAATCTAGACTTTTGACGTTTAAATTATCCACGTTCTCCTGTAGTACTTATGCTATAAATCCATGTCAGAGATTAGACTATAGTTAAAATATTACCTACAGTTAAAGACCCTCATGTCTTGTATACACGATGCAATGCAGGCACACAAACAACAAACAATATTCATTGAACTTGTACAAGAGCCCAATAGACATCTGGCCTCCATTGCCGGTGTAACAAACATATCTAGCCCCCACTCCACCTGCATCAGGTCAGTTTACATCTTGTATAGAGTGGTAGACAGCCAGCGAAAACTCAGCCTTTAACACTTTTATTGTTGTTGATTTCTTACGCTACTAAGGCACAAACTTTATTTGAAATCTTGCCTTTTTTTGACCATCTACCACTGAAATGTTACTGAATAAATTATGTTGCTAATTAAAACAATTCTTAACGGCATGTTTACAATGCAGAAAGGAGAGGGTCTGCTCCATGTCCTAAGTACGCTATGATCGATCAATACAAAAAAGCTGAATGATGTGTCACTGTTTCCTAATGAATAAGACGTTCTACGTAGTGTTTGTAAATAGGAGCCTGTTACTTGGAACATATTTTTGGCACACAGTATACTAATATGATGTAAGATTGTGATGTAAATATTAATATTGTTTATAGATGGAAACATGCAATTGGAATGTACTCATACATCTCTTGTTTGGGCCAGCCATCCTGTTCATACTAGAACTCAAAAGAATTGTATGTTGCGAAACAGAAGTAATCATAGAGAAAAGCTGCTTTTCTCAATTTCTGGTTCTAATAACGTTTTTAAGGTAATTTTCTAACTGTTTTTTAATTTAAATCTATCATTTACATCAGCTCTCCTGAGCTTCTTGTCTCGTGGAAACTATTTAGAATCAGTTTCTGTGCCCGAGCAACTTAAGCTTATCCTGTGTATATAATATTCAGTAATATCTTTCAAATAATGGTATTGTATTTAGGAGTACTTCACATAGGGCGATAGGTGTTAGTAAGAAATTTTAAAATAAAGAAATATTTAAACAATTGTACTATGTCCTTGTAATAAATTTATATTTTTATAACTTTGAAATTTACCATGATATCTTAATGTTATTATTATTCCTACCACCGAACAAATGATATCGTTCAAACTTTTTCATACATTAAAGTTTTCCAAAGTTCAATGAATTAAACTTACTTTAGTATGTAGCAGAAGAGATTCATAGTCATTGCACAAATTTAAAAAAAACCTACTTTTAAAAAATAATCTATGCTTTTTATATAGTTTTTATTTGTATGGCATCATTCAATACTGTCGTAAGCTCAGAAGTAATTTTTCTCAAAGCTTGCGCACATGTTTATGAAAAGCGTAAATCCTGCTGCTTCATTTTGGTTTGCCTTAACTGTAATTTTTTCATCATAGTGACCTGCTGATTGAATCATTGCAAGTAATTTATTTGTTTTGATTGTTATTGTTGCTGTAATGTTAGTCTTGTTGAATTTCAGCTTTTTACCCGTTTTCTCTGTAATACTGTGCCATATTGATATATCATATTTTGTCTTGAATGGATTTCTATTTTAATGTTTTATATATATATATATATATGTAGTTGACTCTATCTACTTTACTTGTCTATTTATTTACTTTGACTCTGTTTTATTTTACTTAATGACAATAAATATCAATCTATCCGACTAGTGCATATCTGTACAGTATTCCATTTAATAAGAAGAGTTTATTGAAATAATACCAATTTTCAACCTCTGATTTGTTGGTTGTCATGGGTCTTAATATGTTTGTAAGTAAATAAAATGAACAACTACCATTAAATACAGCAATGTCAGTAGATTTATTAATTGGTAGTGTGAATTTTTTAAAACCTGCTGTGACTGATAAGTGTCTCTTTCACGCCACAACCATATCGCTGGTTCGTCTGTAATTTTACAAAGGAATGTTTCAGACTAGTAGTTTTTTCATCGAGGAAACCTTAATAATATGGAATAAGAGTTAATTTATTAAAAGTCTCTCCAATGATATGCGCTTCACCTTCTCAAACTATATGGTAACTTTTCTTCTTAAGTATTAAGCTTCCTATATGAATTTATCATTGGTTTTAGTAAGTGGAAAGATAAAACAGTTTATCTTTGAAGTAGTTTATCCTTTTATCTGCAGTTTATAAAAAAAACATGCAGTGTACAAGGTTGCTTTTTTTTTGGTCAACACATTTCCACAAATTACACAGAGAGGCTGACTATCATTAAGTGACAGGCGCCTAGCTCGGGTTATTGTTCCTGGGTAATGGTTGTGCAACTTCTCTTGCCGGATTGAACTCCTTATGTTTCATTAGTAACGTTTGAATGTCCACAACGGCAGTGTACACGGTTGCTAACTGTCTGACTTAAGCCAAACTAGCATCCCCTCCCCTTGATTACCTACATTCTAACTTTAGCATAATTTTTTATGTACAAGCCGTATAACACGTTCACTGTCAAATGTGAATCTATCCATGATTAATATTACTCATCTATTTATTACAGTCAAACCTAGATAATTCGAACTTCCATAATTCTAATTTTTGTCCGGTCCCTAGAATTCTGCATTAAAAAATGGTAAAAGGTCGTGTTTAGTTCGAATTTTATTTTGGATAATTCAAATTTTTGGTACGATTGTTCTTATATAACAATAAGGTATCGACTTGTTTTGGCGTAAATTAAGTGCAGGGACATCTGCTAGTGTCAGTTCTATACAGCGTTGATCGGCTCCGAGGAAAGCGAGGAGGAGATGATCGCTCAAACTGAACTCATATCAAACGTAGACGCAGCAAATGCTCTTGACCTCGCCTTAGAGTAGGATTACACCATCCATTTTTCCTTCCGCTGCGTTACGATTCTGTTTTCTTCTAAAACTGAAGGGAAATTCGTCCAAGATAACGAAAGCGGAGGAGAAAAATGGATGAACACAACCTGCAGGTGGCAACAACACTACTAGTGCCCAGCTGTTGAATCTGATCCTTCCTTCTTTCTGACGGACACGGTATCCTTTTCACAGGATGTTTGTTACGATAACTTCTTTCCCTCAAAACGGATGGAAAACGTGAATGAACAAAACCACCTTTCATTCCAATTTGGTTTCAGGCGTTTCCGTCAAGCTTAGGCTCTAATATGTCTCTATTTAACTTATTTTTATAACAATAAATGTACTTTTTTTCATAAAAACGTCCTTTTGGTTCCTCCTGTTTTATGCTAAAAAAATTGGTATTTTTTCTGAACTCTGTTCGGAATAGGCGGATTTTCGGAACAGCGGGACTCTACTGTACGGTATTTTATTGTACATGTACAGTTTTTTGTAAAATAAAATTTGTGTGTTAAATATTTGATTGTGGAGTTCATTTTTTTACAGTTCAGTACGGTACATGTATTTACCTCTTCTTTTTGAGTGAACATATGTAATTCAAATTTTTGGATAATTTTAATTTCTTCCCTGGTCCCTTCAACTTTGAATTATCCAAGTTTGACTGTATATTTATATAAGGTGGAGGGTACCTGCTACAATTAGCTTCTGTGAATCTCAGATTCGAGTAAAACTCTTCATATTTTTGTTATTTTTTTGGAAAGTCTTTTCTCTACAGTCCCATGTCTGTTTTATGAAGCTTTGAGCAGAGTCCAAATATTGTCTGCTAGAAGAGTGGTGATATACAACCAAGCAAACTTCCCATCAGAATGTAATAGTTTTCTTATTTTCCTGGAGTGTCCACCAATCAGAGGTTAGGATCTTGTTTACGTTATCTACCTTTTGTGTAATAACTGATGGTAATTTCTTTATGAATTTATTGTGATTGAATATTTTTGTTTTCCAGATATTAAAGGATAAAAAGAAATTAGAAGACAAACTGCCAATAAGCTTACAACCTAAGGAAAGTGCATCATTAACGGTAGTAATGTTACCTACACATGCAGGAGCTTTCACTAGTTCGTTATATATTACGAGAATCAATTCCTCGACCGAAAAGAAAGTTGTAAGTTATTCTAAATATGTTAGTTAACCACTCAAACAATTATAGTTTAATTTTGTATTAAAGATGTATTAACTTTAAATTTTTACTAAAACATTTAAACTAAAAGCAATATCAACTTTTTTTCAACCGCAGTACAAAGCCTTTTGATTTTATCATAAAAAAACATGATTAGTTTTCTAGAAAAAATAAGTAATAGATTGTTTAACCCTTAACTGGTACAGTACCCATTTTTCGCACAACTGGTAAAGTACTGTTTCGGGGAGCCTTTTTCCAAATACAATTGAAAAGTAACCACATTTTATTATTTTTACTTAAATAAAAAATAATTATTTGAACAATTTACTGGTAAGCTCTGCTTGTTGCTTCATCTTCCTTTTTTCTTTATTATTAAAACAGAATAATGCTTACTTAGTTGTTTATAATCATGTAAATAGGGATAAATGAAAGAACTTAAAACCTTTTACGTAGAAATATGAATAATTTTAACTGTAAGGGTGACTTCTGACAGGCCAACAAAACTGTATAAAAATCAAACTGAAATTGCTAAAAGTAGCACACAGCACACTTAGACACTGACAAGAAGGTAGACAAAGAGGAAATAATTTAACAGTCTAGCTGAGAGAGGAGGGGTTCTAGCCAGGCTTGGGAAAGTTAACCAAAATATTTAACTGTTTAAAGTTAATGCCAGAAAAAAAATAACTGATTAAAGTTAATGTTTGAAAAAATTAACTGATTAAATTTAAAACCAAATTAACTTATTAAAGTTAAAATATGGCACGACATAAGGTTTCCAGTCAAAATAACACTCATAAATATTTTATTTAAAACTTTAGGTCTGATATTACAAATCAGTCTGATATAATTATAATAATAAAATCACAGTTAGAGTAACATAACATAACAATCATTCAAATTCAAAATATAATGAAAGCAAGAATTACTCAGTCAAAGTCACAAACACAGTCAAATTACTAATTAAAATACTTATAAATTTTAGGAGAGCAACTGCATTTCAAATTTTTTGTCTGACAATAATTACTATAACAGGGCAAAACAACTAACCAACTTATAACAAATGAACAAATCTATCCAACTGTAATGGCATGCGTAGGCCTCTATTACACCCTAGGGCTAATTAAATGACACTGATGGGCGTGACGATGGCATTGTTGTTTGTTTACGCTAGGGCTAGCTACAGTAAAGCATCGATTATCCGAACGTCAGTTATCCGAAACGTCAATCATCCGAACGCTGAAATGTATTGTAATAGTTTTATTACATTAAAAGCCCGGTAAATAGGGTTTTTCCGTGCGAGCATGATAGTTCCCGCGCGAGGCGCAACCGAGATTTTCATGCAAGCACGGAAGAACTCACCGGGCGAGTTACGTACGATATTTTTCATTATACTGTACTACACCGAAAAAGTAACAAACTTTTGATCAAAACATCTTTTTATAAAAAAAAAAAAAATTAAAACTTGTTTGATTTTTCTGTTACATTTTTATTGACAAAAACAATCAGATGTTTACATAAAACTGAGACGTATATTCTCATTTATAAAATCAGTTGGTGCACGGTAAATCTATGGTGTAGTGCACGGAAAATAAGTTCTTACGTGCCTATGAACAGGTATAGAAAACAGCTCTTTTCGGTATAGTATAATGAAAATAAATAAGTACAGTATAGCACTGCACATAACTCCGAATTTAAAGTTTTTGACTTGCATAATCAGCTAAGTTGTAGATTTCAGGGAGTCATCCATGCCTGCCGCCCGCTGCGGCCACCCGCCGGCCAGTCATTAGCTAGTACAATGAATGAATTGAATTATCCGAACAAATTGATTATAACCTGAATATTTTCTGTGTCGATCGTTACGGTAAGACATGGTGACAAATCTTTCCGGGCATCCGCCAAATTAACTGATGTTAGTTTTAATCGTTAACCAATATTTTCACGATTAAGAGTTAAAAGTTAATCAGTTTTAAAACTAACGATTAAGTTAAAAAGTTACCCATATTTTTAACGATTAACTTTAATTGTTAATTTTTTTAATTGTTAATCCCAAGTCTGGTTCTAGCCAGTTAAGGGTTAAACTTCTAAGATTAATTTCCTTTAAATATAGGGACAAAGTGATTTCCAAATATCAAAACATAAATTTATTTCACACATTCAATAAAAGTATGTACATTATTGAATTTATGTCTAAAACTATCTAGAACTGTTTGTTTTTTCTTCACAAATAAATTGTATCCTTATATAGTATTTCTCAAAGGTGTGTTGTTTTTTTTTTTTTTTTTTGTCGCTAAGCGATATCTCCCTTAATTCTTTATCAAAATTAATTATTCAAGCATCTTTTTAAAGCTTATGTTCCCTGCTAGTATCAAAAAATATACAAATAACTTAAAATTCATGTTTTCATTACAAAAATTGATTAAGAAAACTTTGATATTATACTTCATATGGTTCCCATAAAACCATATGAAAGGCACCATCTATTAACAACCTGTTAAACTAACATGACTGCTGTTAGTTACATTGTTTACATTCTATATGCAAGTATAATCTATCACACAAATCAACCAAATTAAACCAACATAAATAAACGTAATTTACATAATTAAATCAGGTAACTAGGTCTACACCTAACTTGTGAAATATTCGTACGGGTCAGCTAGTATTATATGTAACATTATTCTATTTGAACTATATTACTGAAATAAATACATCATTTATTTATTTTTTCCGCAGTCTTCTAAAGTCAACCAGTGCTTTTTGTTGGCTTTCTTACATTTTATTTGTACTTTAATCAATGTACATGAATTATTTTTTTGTTTGCCTATATTTATATTAGTTACACTAATAAAAGCAGGAGAATCAGTTTATGTTGCAGGTTAAACCAACTGTATTATATCAGTCCAGTCTAACACCTTTAGCCTCTCAGTCACCCTTTCCCAGTTTTAATTCATAAATTATAGCCCAGTCAATTTAGCTTTAAAATTCTCAAAGAAAAACAAAAAATGGTATAGTTTTGCAAATTGGCTTAAAATGTCAGTTAAGGCTTCTACTTTATCATACTAAAAGTCCCCTAACGTATGATTGAGCTTTCGCCGCCATCTTGGATTACAATTTTCCGGTTTTCTAAATTATCTCATAAAGTATTGATATTTTACATACCATATGCAATTACATATATGCGATTACATTAATTTACAAAATTAAATTACACAAAATTTTACTACAAAAATTGTATTTACAGTTTTCTTGTAACTCCAACTGTTTTAGAGAAATATTTACTTAAATATGTAATTTTTCTAATTTTTAGGTACAATTTTTTAGCTTTTCTTAATTATTTCAAAAATGATTAATATTTTACATTACATATATAATTGCAAAGTTGAAGTACACAAATTTTACTACAAAAAATTTGTAACTCCATCCGTTTTAGAGATATATGCACCTTAATATGATAATTTAAATTTTTGACCATATAAATTTAAGTTATCATATTAAGATGCAAATATATCTAAAAAACGAATGGAGTTACAAAACAGAGTAGTAAACACACATTTTGTAGTAAAATTTGTGTACTTCAACTTTGAAATTATATAATTATGTTATGCAAAATATTAATTATTTATGAGATAATTAAGAAAAACTAAAAAATTGTACCTAAAACTTAGAAAAATTACATATTTAAGTACATATTTCTTTGAAACAGTTGGAGTTCAAGAAAACTGTAAATACAATTTTTGTAGTAAATTTTGTCTACTTTAATTTTGTAATTGCATAATTTTATAAATGGTATGTAAAATATTAATACTTTATGAGATAATTTAGAAAAACCGGAAAATTGTACTTAAAATCCAAGATGGCGGCGAAAGCTCAAGTCTCACGTTAGGGGACTTTTAGTATGATAAAGTAGAAGCCTTGAATGACATTTTAAGCCAACTTTCAAAACTATATCATTTTTTGTTTTTTTATTACATTAATTTGACTGGGCTATTATGATAATTTTTCCTTTTATGTTCTTGTGTTTAAACTAATTTTGTATGTTTATATAATATATTCAGAAAATTAACTTTTGTTTATTTCACTATTATTAAAATTATTATTGTTATTATTTTCTTTCAAAGAGGCAGTGTTTTATTGTATTTACACTGAAAAAGAAAAATACCACAAAATAGTTACTGCTACTCCACTTTGAGTTAACTATGCCCACTGTCATCACTTCTGCTATCCATGCTACAGTAAAGTTG
>JAGFPH010009009.1:8346-47684 GCA_018207615.1 Philaenus spumarius
TATTACAGAATGTAGATCACTAGATGTTCACTTCTTGATGGATATTTTTACTAGACTTGTTTAATTGATTTATACTGAATGTAGATGGCATGATGTTTATTTCTTGATGGACATTGTGTGATAGACCCATTTTTTTACGTGTTCCTTTCCCACTTCTTTTTTGTCACCTCTACTTGGCTCACCCTGGTTGGTCCGTTTGAATATTCATTCCTCATGATTGGCTAACGATTTTGGTAAATTTGACATTATTTTATGCGGTTACAGATTTGGCCTACGTGCGTGGAAATGCTGGCGTATGCTGCCTTGAGTTTGTAACTTAATACTGACATCCGTTTCAGGCTTCCGCTGTACGATGAATTGAATTCTAATTTAATTTGTCTTCTTTTGTAAATTTATTTCTTAATAATTATTATTTTAATATTTTTTATAAGTTCTTATCGGTTGCTGGTATTTACCAACAACCCTGACAATTCTTAGAGTCGGTTCTTCAATATTTAATTTTTTAACCCCAAGACGGGGTAATACTCACGTATATTGAAAATATTTTAAATTTAAAGGTTGGTTGGCTTACCTCTAGCTCGTTCTTACTGTAGGTTTTCTAATTTAATTTTACTTGTATTTAGGTTTTCACGGGTTATAATAATGCCTGTTTTATTTTTACCTTTGACTAAACTGCACAGCAAGTTTGGGTGCGCATTTGTTCTGTCAGAAAACAGTTCCACCTTTGGATTGTTCAAAGCTTCTTCTGTCTATAAACCTACAGCAGGACTATTTGCAATACTTAGTGCACTGAATATTATCATTAACAGTGGGTCTTCTTATATCGTCTGATTCTAGAAGTACTCTGGAGTCCATCCGAAATATGTATTCCCCGTATCGTCTGGTTAAGGATATTCTGAGGTACACGCACAACTTTGACTACGAGGATTGGGGAGACATTCTGCTGGATTTCGGGCCCCAATGGATTAAGTGGTTCAAATTTTCACTGCCGACCAGGACTAGCCTACTTCTACAAAATACTTTACTTTCTCAGATTTGAGCTTCAGTTGGCCCAAGTATTCACTGCGAACTCTTTCGTAAAGTACTGTATACAGATCGTCAAAACTTAGACAGGTTTTCTTCAAAATTGTAACATCTTAATTGAGCATTTCTCACCAATCACCCCACCAAGGTGCAGAAGTAGAAAACTTCCATTCAATTTGTTTGATGCTATTGAACTAAAACATTTTGGTCTGATTTAAGCGTTTGAAAGCACTGGCCATTTATCTGAGAACATTGTAGAAGAACAAGCTCCCAAAAATAAATCGGCTTAGGCTCTATGAAAAACTCAATAGATAAGGATGTGTAGCGATGATAAATTGCGAGAGATTTAAGATATCCATCTGTGGATACCTTTAAACCGTCAAAACCGTAAGAGTAAGTGGTGCATTCCTGTCTACACATCGGCAATTCAATCTCAACCATGGGTTTCTGATGGTGCATGCTAACCCATACTAACTGTCCATACTGTTTTTGTGTCTCAATCACCTTTTTTGGGTGTGTGCAAAATTAAAATATCTCTGCAAGAGGTTTCGTCTACAGACGATGCTGGGTGATGATGTCCAGACAATTAATTGATATGGTGTTAGTGTTTCTACATCGGTTGAATGCGATTGGTTATATTTAGATACAGTATAGGCTGAATGTATTTCGTTTAACTAATTAGTTGCTGTGAATTTTGTGTTGTTCTTGTGTGCTTATGTATGTTTACATTCATGCAATTTATTTCTTCGCTCTTGATTTTCAGGTAATGATGACCTCTCAGGTATTTCGCTTTAAAAAGAAAAATAATAATAATAATCACAGGTATTGGCGTTTAACTTTTACTCTGAATGGATGATTTTTTTCTCTGCGTATAACTTCGTCGCAAACATGATTTGATTAAGTTAATCAATAAAAGTAATCTCCTTATGTAATAAGAACAAAAGCAAATATAAAGCAACTTAACTTTGCACTATTTTCTTTTTCAAATTCAGTCATAAATCGTGCATCGCTTATAACTTATTACAATGCTTCCAGGCTCTAGCCTATAGGCCTATTCAACTGATGTTCCCACGGTAATTTGATTTAGTAACAAGAAGATAGACGTAAGTTTTTGCGGACTACTTTACGCAATCTAAGGTTTGTTTGTCAAATTGTATTTTGATCAACCAAAACTGTTTGTAAGAAAACTATTCTTAATAGAAATATTCCACGAACATTTTTGTAGATTCTTTCGTTACTGTTTTGTTTTGTTTTGAACCAATTAGTCAGCTTAAAGCACAAAACTTTTTGAGTAATTTATTAGTACCGGTCGGGTTAATAAGTGGCTGCAAATTTTTAATATTGTATTATAGCCTATAATGACCATTACAAGCACATCTGAAGATGCAGTCAGTGCAATGTCGAAACATGTTAGACCCATTATGAAACATAACCAATGTAGGCATTGCAAAATGTTTAACAAATCAGTAATGGTTTCATTCAAATCGGATAAATGGTTCTTAGTTAAATCGTAATAAATAAACTTTTTCTTTTTATATAGTTTAGTCTTCTAACAGGGACCCGCGACTTCGCTAGCAGATGTGATTAAATAAATGAAAAGACTATCGAGTTTTACCATTACATAAAATTAAAAAATATATATTTCTGATCCGAGTTTCATAGCCCAAAATTGCCTTGTGAGTTTTGTTGACCAAATCGATCTGTTTCCCTTTTAGGCCTACATAAAAGATCAGCTATACCTTAATAAGCTAAAAAATCCCGTTTCCCATGAGATTGTTTCTCATAACTCCTTAACGAACGTAAAAATTACAGATCAGATTTTGAGGTCGAGGTGTATTTCACCTCTATAAGTACATCAATTTTACATAAAATATTAGAACATATTGAGCATAATGTGTGCCAAGTTTCAAGCGGTCTCCAGATTCATGGCAAGTGCACGAATTATTATTTATTTTCAAGGGTAGTATTCCCATTTCAGGTATTCCCTTAAACTCAAGTAATAGAAATGCAAATTATCTTTCTTATTATATCAGTTCTCTTGTTTGTAGCAATATTTGGAACTCCAAAGACGACTCCGTCCAAGACGTGAGGAAATTTTATGATATTGACAAAACCATTATTATGAGAAGGAGAGGTGTTATGTATAACAGAAGAATTGAAGTATGGTGTAATGGAAGGAGTGATGCAGAGGAACTTCGCCAAAGAATTTAAAGCTAAACAGGATCCGAACAAGAAGTGACACATTTCCATCGGATCAACCCATCAGGAGCGGAAAAGAAGGGTGAAGTCATTATTACCGGTGAAAAAGCTACCATTATCTTTTATGCATTGGAACGCACGATCCCTAATGAATAAGATTGAGGAATTGAGGCAAGAAATGGACGCGAATCAGGTGAAAGTAGTTTGTGTACAAGAATCCTGTTTTCCCTCGGATGCAAGTAGACATCCAGGCTTTAATAACTACAAAACATTCAACTACTCCAGACCGAATAAAAAGGGTGGGGGGGTTGTTACGCTGGTGCATAAGTCAGTGCCTGTGAAAAACCATGAAGTCATAGTGACCGCTAATATGGAAGCTATATGCTGTGATATTATCTTAAACCAAAACATTGTGATAAAAATTGTAAATGTGTATATACCCAACCAACTGATAACACATGAGGAGTTGAACTCCTTACTACGCTCTCAGAAATATTTAATTATAATGGGTGATTTTAACGCTAAACATGACTCTTGGAACAGTGGTCCAGGAAATGGCAATGGGCAGCTATTGCAAAACTGGTTACTTTCAAACAACCTCTTGCTCCTAAATACCAACAAAGAACCTACATACCAATCAGCTAGTACGGGTTCACTGAGCACCTTGGACCTCACGCTGATCAGTCCAGATTTGATCGACTTGGTGAAAAATTGGCACGTGGGCAGAGATCTCTCCAGCGACCATTTTCCGATCTTCTTCGAAATTCCTATCGAACAGAACGCCAGCGCAAGAAACCAGATTTCAGCGAAGTTTAAAATAAGGGAGGCAGACTGGGACATGTTCAAGGCCCATACAAGTAATTGCCACGTTGCTAACGGAATCGAAGATGTCGAGAAAATAATAATATCTGCCGCTAAGAGATGCATTCCGATGTCCGGCCCAAATCGAAAGGACAAACCCTCAAACATTTGGTGGACGACAGAAATCTCAGAACTCCGTAAAGCAAGACAAAAAGCAAGAAGACAGTGGAAAAAGCACCGAACGCCAGAACTCCGGATGAAATACAATCAATCTGCTGCTAGGTGCAAAAGAGCTATAAAAGTAGCAAAACAAACATCTTGGCGCAGTTTCGTCAACGGGATAAATTCAAACACTCCCTGCTCAGCGGTCTGGAAGCGTTTCAAGGCCATTCAAGGTAAACCTTCAGAGAAAATTTTCCAAATACAAACCTCTAGTGGAACACCAGTCACAAGGGAAAAGGACATCGCTGACTACTTCAACTCATCATATATGGAAAAATCAGGAAACGAGACGATTTGGCCCACTCACCTAATCGCGGACAAGGAATCTTTCTACAACACGCTCAACAAATTGATGGAACAAGATGACATCAGCAACAACCCGTTCACTACAGTAGAGGTAAAAAGTGCTAAAGATCAACTTAAGGCAACTACTCCAGGCGAAGATGGCGTACATAATGCAATGCTGCAGAACTGCTCTGAGGAGCTAACTCTTGAACTTATTTTGAATCTCAATAATATCTGGACGGAAGGTGTTATACCAGCGAAATGGAAACAAGCTACTATTATTCCCCTGTTGAAGCCTGGAAAACCCTCCGAACTCTCTTCGTCATATAGGCCAATTGCGCTCACATCATGTGTTGGGAAACTACTGGAGAGAGTGGTTAATAATCGCCTGATATGGCGAATGGAACATTTTGGACTTCTCAGTCAACAGCAGTTTGGCTTCAGGCCAAAAAGACGTACTACCGACGCACTTCATTTCTTCACTGAAAGCATCTACAACGGGTTTTCAAGGAAAGAGTGCACCACAGCCGTCTTAATTGATTTTGAAGCTGCATTTGATAAAGTCTCCAGGGTTACGATTATCGATCAATGCACCAAACTTGGAATAAAAGGTAAAATTTTGAAATTCATTGTGGATTTCTTGAAGGACAGGACCATCAAGACAAAAATCAACGATACGTACTCGTTCGAGGGGGCCACTCTCAATGGAATCCCGCAAGGCTCAGTTATTAGCCCGTCACTATTCAACATAGCTCTCTGGGACTTAGAAACTGTTATGCCTGCCTCTGTATCTCTGGCAGTCTACGCTGATGATGTCACCATATGGGCCACTGCCCGGGAACCAGCCTTGGCGACTAGCAGTGTACAAGAAGCTTTAGAAAACACTATCGAATGGTGTAAGAAATGGGGGTTAACCATTTCTTCTACAAAGACAGAAGTCTGTTTCTTCTCAAAACGGTACACACATAAGAACTATAAGCCACTCGTTTTTATGAATAACATCGAAATTCCATATAACAAACATCCTACGCTACTGGGAATCAAGCTGGATCCGAAGCTTCTCTGGAACGCCCATATCAGCTCAATTGTCGAAAAAAGCGCCAACAGGATAAATGCTCTAAAAGTCATCTCAGGCAGAGTCTGGGGAGCTGACACATTTATGCTGAGACAGTTCTATATCTCATTTGTAAGATCAAAAATGCTTTATGCCTGTGAGGTGTGGGGTGGCGCAGCTGAAACTCATATTAAAAAACTACAACTTATGCAGAATTGTGCACTTCGGATCTGCCTGGGATGCCCAAAGACTACAAGCTGCCAAGCGATGGAGATTGAGCTCGCGATTGCACCACTGGACTTGTACATCCGGATGCTCCAAATCAAGAAGCATTTCCAAATTTTGGCCACGCCTACCTTGCATGACTCTGTTGCGGACAGATACAATAGCGTTCGTCAGTCGTTCTACAACTGCAGAAATAAACCAAGTCCTGAACTTGAATGTTTGAGACCACAGACTATTCCAACGACTTTGAAACATCCACCATGGCTGAGACCCAAAATCCAGGCAATCCTGGACATTCCTGGCTCATTGACAAAGCAAGAGTCACCTATGCTTCTTAAATCGGTATCAATAGAAATGATTCGTGAGAGATATGAGTCATATCTGCTGATTTACACGGACGGGTCGGTTGACAAAGCAAATGGAAGAGGAGGAGCGGCGTTTTACTGCCCAAATATGCAAGAGATCTTCTTGTTCCCATGTGATGCATCCTCCAGCATGAATGCTGAACTGTTGGCTTTGAGTGCTGCACTGCAGTTCTGCCGAACTGTAGAGCAGATAAACATCTGCATCCTCACAGATTCCAGATCTGCCCTTCAAGCCATCCAGGCCAGTCAAGCAAACGATTACTTTTTCCGCATATCAGAAATCCATGACCTGTTAGCAAATCTGAAGGAAAAGAACATTGTGTTGCAGTGGATCCCGAGCCACTGTGGTATACCAGGCAATGAAAAAGCTGATGCGTTGGCCAGCACCGCATGTAACATGGGCCCTGCACCTGAAGCATGTTTTTCACTACTGCAGTGCAAGAGAGCGGCTGAAAACTGGCTTGAAACTACATGGAACCAGCGATGGCAGCACTGCGACTCTGGACGAGCCTTTTACGCTCTTCAGCGTACTCCAAGTGATCCCCGTTTACACAAATCAATTCCTCGATTCGTGTCTTCATTTGCGGCAAGAGCTCGCACGGGTCATATTGTCACAAACAAATATCTACACCGTTTTAAATTATCTAATAGCGATCTGTGTGGCGTCTGCATGTTGGTGGAAGAAAGTCTGGAACACATTCTCCTCCAGTGCTCCCACTTCCTTAGGGAGCGAGAAATATTAAAAGTGAAACTTGGTGAAGAGGCCACCCTGGCGAATATTCTATCGGAAAGCAAGTTTTGGCAGAGTGCGGCACTGTTATACCGGAGACATCGAGCCATCGGAGCGGAAAGCACTGGAAGCTCGCCTTAAGAAGTAAGAAGTAAGTTGTTTGTAGCAAGTTAGTGGAATTTACATTCATTGTATTGGAATAGTTACCCCAATTTTAACCGCTTAGATGGTATTGGCCGAAATTTGATGGGTCTACTGTTTCTATGTAACATTTACGGATGGTATTTTGGTTTTCATCCCAGTTGTAAATAATTAAACTATGAGGACTCTAACTTTTTTATTATCACATTCCACATAAAAAACAACTGTACAAAATTTCAGCTCTATTCTCATTGGAATTAAAAGTGTTGTTTTAGAGTAGTTTTCCAATTTTCACCCAATTTTCACACCTTAAATGAAAGTAATCGAAGTAATTTGTATGGCTAAACACTCCTGGCACTAATAACTAATAAGTGCTAACTGTGAAATCAGTCAAGTAGTTTTTGAGTCTATAGAGGACACACATACAAATATTGCCTTTTTTATGTATAACGATTAACTCAAAATGTAAAGTAACTCCGAACTGAGAAAGCTGCCCTTAGGGGAAATAATATATACATTTAAAAACATGACGAATAAATCTTAAGAAGACAAAACCAGAAATAGAGGATTTTACTTGGAATACAACATCTATTATGTCCACACATTCTGAACCAACAAATCTTTAATACAACCGTGATGATGCTATGCTTACATTCATCACTAATACATCTTGCATCTAATGCCATGATTAATCTACTTACGTAAGATAAAAAACATCATTATGTCTAATTATATAACATACAGCTTTGCAGTGTTATGTTAAAATCAAGCTGCAAAAACATTTACACAACGATTTGTAGTTTTCCTGTAATTACGGTCGGATGAGGGGAGGTTGGTAATAAAACATTAAGCCATTATAATCACTTACGAGATAGATTAATGTTAAGGGTCTGCTATAGTGGCGGCCATCTTGGATTTTTATCCCATGAGAGCAATGTTAAATTTCAAACCATTTATTTCGTTTAATTTTTATCATACAATTTTTTGCAAGGTCTCATTTTAAGCATATTCACAATATGCATCCGTCTTGCAATTTACATTTTTTTGAATGCTTTTGATTTGTTATATAATTGACATTTTGTAAGTACAAAGTTTGAATTTTTTTCCTAATACAATAAAAAATTAATAATGAAAAATAATTTGCAAGCCGGATCCGAAATTTTATAAAGAATATTCAGTTTTTTTTTTTTTTCAACACTCAATTACAAAAGATAGACTTATAAAATGGTTTGAAATGAGGCAATGTCAAAGCGTTCAGCTGCAAGAAATTGCACTGTTTAGATAGGGATACAGTGAGAAGCGGTTGCGTTTGCGGTTGCTTTCTCGTTTACTGGAGCAGACCCTTAAGTTTGAATGATGGGCGTCAATTCTTAATCAAACAGTTTCAGTAATATAAGCTACTGTTATTTTTCAATGTGGCTCAACCTGCACTTTCAATACAAATTTAAAATATGAATGTTGTATTGCTCCTAATACATTTTTAGATTCGTTTAAATCATAATTACACACACTTTATAACTTATAACAAGAAAAAAAGCTTTATTTGTTTACATATTAATAAATAATACAAGGAAACAATTGGAACTACCTTGATGTTTTAAAACATTTTTGAACAGAAAAATGGTTTAAAAAAATATACATATATTATATAAAATAAAAAATAAGCAGCTGACTGGCTTCTAGAATTATATTTAATATATTATATAGTACTATAGTACATTTAAAAGAACATTCGTTTACTGCAGCTTCATAATGGCAAAATTTAAATACAGCTCTTATTTTTCCAAATCAATAGGAACTACAAATTTTAAAGAATTAACTACATACAATATTTTAGTATGGATACTATTAATTATTAACATATGTACATACTCACACATATACAATGTTGTCATTATTATAAACAAATTAAGAAATGTTATTTTTATTTTATCGGTATATTTATAAAGGGCACTTTTTGAGTTTTTTAAGTGAAAACTTCTTTAGGCGCGTTGGGCACTTTTTTGCATGGAGAAAAATGATTGAACTCGCTTCACCGTAATCGCATGGACACACTTTTTTTAAGGCTCCGTCGCATTTCCGCAAATATTTAAGGCTACGGCACATCTCCGCAATTAATTAAGGCTCCATCTCATCTCCACAAATATTTAAGGCTACGTAGCATCTCCGCAATTAATTGTTTAAGGTACTATTACAACATTAATACATTGATTTAAAAAAAATACTTCTTAATAACCCGAAAATAAAGTTAACTATATAAAGCTAAAACGTTTTCACTTCTGATGGAATTCAAACGACTGCCTGTTATTAGTTTTTTGTTTGTTCTGTTTTAGGCTTAAACGCTATTGATTCCTTTTTCTGTAGATCTACCTGGTCGATATTAGTGCGGTTTGAACTACAAGAAAGAAAATGTCATTATTATTAAAAAATTACGAAATGTAATTTTTATTTCATCAATATATTTTTGAGTTTTTTTAAATTTTAGTTTAAAACCCTATTGATACCTATTTCTGGAGATAAACCTGGTTGATGGTGCGGTTTGATTTAAATGAAAGAAAATGTTGTCATTATTATAAACAAATTAAGAAATATCACTTTTATTTCATCAGTATATTTATAAGGGCACTTTTTGAGTTATTTTGGTTTTAGGTTAAAACCCTTATGCTTTTCTTGCTGTTTTTTATATGAAAGTGAATATTGTCTTTGATATCAAAAATGTATGAAAAGTAATTTGTATTTCATTCACACAAATTTATAGGTCGTTCGTACACTCATGCTTTTTGGAGTTTTTTGGTTCTAGATTAAAACATTTTTTATACATATTTCTGAAAATCTATTTGGTCAATGTTGGTGCGGTTAGAATTAAATGAAAGAAAATGTTGTCATTATTATACAAAAATTAAGAAATGCCATTTTTATTTCATCGGTATACTTATAAGGGCACTTTTAGATTTTTGTTTTGTTTTAGGTTAAAACACTATTGATAAATATTACTGGAGATCTACCTGGACGATTTTAGTGATGTTTGTTTTAAATGAAAGAAAATGTTGTCATACATATAAAAAAAACGGATTAAATGTCATTTTTATTTCATCAGTATATTTATAAGGGCTCTTTTTGAATTTTGTCGGTTTTAGGTTAAACACCTATTGATTTGATACCTATTTCTGGAGATTTACCTGGCAAATTTTAGTAGTGTTTATTTTAAATGAAAGGGAATATTGTAATTATTATCAAAATGTTAAAGTAATTTTAAAATATTTCATCGGTATATTTATAAATTTACTTTTTGGGGTTTTTTGGTTCTAGATTAAAACATTTAAACTACATATTTCTGAATATCTACTGGGCCCATTTTAGTTCTGTTTATTTGAAATAAAAAGAGAATATAGTTATTATTATTAAAAAGTTATGAAAAGTAATTTGTACTTCATTCTTATACTTATAATATACATAACTAATAATATACAAGGACACTTTTTGGTGTTTTTGGTTCTAGATTAAAACCATATTGATACCTATTTCTGGAGATCTATGTAACCGATTAACGTGCGGTTTGTTTTAAATGAAAGGAAATGTCATAGTTATAAAAAAATTAAGAATTGTAATTTTTATTTCATCAGTTTATTTATAAGGACACTTTTTGAGTTTGTTTTGTTTTATTTTAAAACTCTAATAATACCTATTTCTGGAGATATACTGGGCTGAATTTACTGCTTTTTCTTTTAAATGGAAGAAAATGATGGAATTATTATTTAAAAATATGATACAATTGATTCTTAATTCTGGAGATTCATTTTGCCCTAGGACATTTTTCAGCCAACCTCGGGAGGCTTTTTTTGCTTATTATAAAATAAATCATCACATTTTAGCTTATGCATGAATTTTCTTAATTGTTTTATATGTTTGTTTACATAGGAACATGTTTTTAATATTAATAATATTAATATTTATTTTTGAGGTGAATTTGGGTCCTCTGTTCCACTTAACATCGAATTACAAAATAAATAAATACATAATAATTCACATTACAAACAAAACTTAATAAACAAACAAAAAACTGTAATATAAGAATTACTTCTAAAACATGTACAAAAACTGAAACAACTAATAATATACAAATTAATCTCCTAAGTAAAATAAAACTATAAGTAAATTAGACTACGATACACTGTATATAAACATATACATAAACACAATTTCACTCTCAAACACATTCAAGAACATGCTTTAAAACACCCACAAGCCGCCTGAGCACCCGAAATTACGAAAAACTGTCGCAGGACCAACAACCAAAGTCTTCTTTGTTCTATACTTTTTGAACTGAACACAATCATTGATGCATTTTAAACTCTCTGGCAATGAGTTAAAAAGCCTACATGCTGTCACAGTAAATAATGTATTAAAAATATCAGTTCTATGCCTGGGTATAAGTAATAATGAAGCTCCTAGAGCAGAATAGCATGCAATAAAAACAAAATAAGACTTTCAATAAAACTAAGTTTCATAATAAAAATTTGTTAATAATATTTTGTCACATGATCGACTTTAAAAATGAACCATAAACGATAATTTTGAGCACGCTTTAGTTTGTTAGCTAAGTCCAGCTTAGAGTATTGTTTATAGTGAGACCAATATTTATATACTGAGATAACAAATTTAAAAAGTATAAATATACTCGAGCTTGACTTGTGAGAAAAATTATTTCTAAGAATATAAACAGAACACAATTCTCACAAAAAGTTACAAGGACACTGAGGATGAAGACTTTGTCGTTGAAACTTTTTTGACAAGATATCATATTTTTGTGGGAAAGGTAACCTGTGTTTTTATTCTTAGAAATTAAAAAATGTAAGTGCAAGGTTATTGTAGAATTTCTTTACGCAATATACTCAAGGTATGCTCCAATACATTGTTTCTATTTATACTTCGCTCGTAGAACATTTGAAGTTCCTGCATACATTCTTTAGAGGCAAAATATACAGCGCTTTAAAAAGAGGCAGAAATCACTCGAGTGCGAATTTGACAGAGCACCCATTAAAGATCACTCCTCCAATTGGGGAGAGGCTTGGAGCTGTGGTTAGCATGGTCATCTAACATTTGAATACAGTTGCTCTGACTCGAAATTAGTTACTGGCATTCAAGCACTACCCCTTCTTTCTTCATTAATCTAACAGGCATTAACTAAGAATGTTAAAGGATCCTTGTAGTGCTTATATTGCTCATTTAAAAACAAGAACTTTAGGTATTATTACATAGGGACATTTCTTATTAAAGACTACTCGCTTGGCTCTAATTATGTCGTGAGAGGATCATATACTTGCTACAATAACTCAAACCCCATCAAGAATATTTTAACATATCTTTAATTCCAATAACATATTAATAGACTATTAAATACAGTGCTCTACTAACAATAAGCTTTAATATTTATACATCCTATGCCTAACTCTACAGGCAAAACTGAGTTCAAATAATAAAAATCTTCTTCCCAAAATTCTCAAACATGGATATCACTCAAATAAATAATTACTTCAATTATAAAACAAACAAAACCTATTCTACTTTGCTTGATGCTAAAACAATTTCCCCAAATATTCACAAAAAATGTACCTTCACCTTATTTTGTCCTCGTGGCTTCTTATGGTAAGCTCATCTCGCCCCAACATATACCTACCCTCGTTCCACCCAAAAAGCCCTGTCTCGAATTTATTCTCCTCTATTTAACATCTCTGTCCCTACTCAGTTTTACTCGTCTAGCTCGGTCATTGGCTTACTACAAAATGCAACTATGTGAATTGACTTCATCGCATGTTGACTCTAGGCTATTTTTAAGTAGGCTACCGGTACCAATAAAATTCCACTTCTAATATAATTAAAATATAAATGAATAAAATCCCTCATCTCACTTCCTTACAGTTATTAAACAAAAAAGTCATAAGTTTAAAGAGCTTAAATTTACAACACTCTTATTTTAGACCTTTTTGAACAATGATAATAATATGCATTGTTAAGAAGTCTTTTCAATAAACCACTTTATACTTTGTTTTTTTTAAACTTCCTAAAATTGGACTTTTTTTATATATAAAAGCACTTTTTTTTAAACTTAATAAATAATTTTTAGCCAACAAAAATAGCTTAACAAAATAGGTTAACATTGTGTACCTGGTATACTAATTTACATCAGTACAAAAATTCAGCCGGATAGTTCATGAGGTTTGTAAGAAAAGTTTATCTTTATTAAGTGTACATATTAAGTATGTGTATAAATATTTGGAAACGTGGTTTTTCCTGAACATCCAAAAAACTGCCAACAAGTACTGTTGATCACACTATCATTTCAGCACCATTAGAACAGTGTTTTCTTCCTCCTTGTCATCTCTTTTTCTTTGTAGATTTCTTTCTGTTGTCTTTTCCTCTTTGTATTTTCAAAAGTTGCTTTGTTGGAAACTCTTTTATTGTCAATTAGTTTTAGCCCTATTATTACACAGTTACTTTCAAAGTCCTCACTTAGTTTCTGTAATACTTGCACTTTACCAAGCGCACGACAGCTGAATGTAATGATAGCATCTAATACCCCAATTTTCAATGCTTTTAAACCAAGAAAGTTGTCTTTAGGGATGCTGTTCCAGTTAATGGTATCAATGGAATCATATGGGTTTGTCCGTGCAGGCATTATTTAGCAAATTCTGGTCTGATAGTGAAAATTGTGTTTTATTTCTAACATAATGGCTTCATGCATTTCATGTTTATGAGTACCACCTGAAATTAACGACTTTTGGTATTTGTGCCTTGTTTGAGTCAGAGTTCAAACCACAAAAACCTCAACAATATATAGTTTCCAAAAATTTGTACATACCCAAAAGTAATAGTCTATTGGTGAGACATGATTTCAAGATGGCCAACGGTCTGTCTCGGCTCATTTATCAGTGAAGGAACCTTTCTAAAAGACTCAGTGAATAGCAACACTGTAATACAAGGGTGCCACTGCCACCCTGTTGATATGTAATATTTATGATCTTTTCCTCTTCAATTTGTGGCAAAACTAATCAATTACAACATACTTGTGAAGATTATGAATCTCGTACATAATACTGCAATATATTGATGTCAAGGTATTGATCTTTGTTATTCACAATTACAGAAATGCCATTAACAAATAAAGCATTTTTACTTTTATACATTAACAAAAAGTTTTACACTATCTCACTTTTAAACTTTATTAAGATATTTAAATATTTTTTGTGTTTTAGAGATAATACAAAAATTCTACGTCCTAAAATGGATATGTTTGAAAATTGTCAGGTACCTGGGCATGCATGCTGAAGGTTATATCTGTATGCACCCTCATGAATTAGTTAATTCTCACTTCTTATATTAATGTTTACTTAAACTTCATATGTCATCAAAAATTTTAGTGGAAATATCTGTAAACGAGCAAACAACAGCCAAGATGAATCAATAGTTTTTGTTTTCATTATAAGTCTATACAAGCCGTCATGAATCAAGTCCTTTAATGGAGGAGTTAGTAGACAGCCTGAACTTAAAAAAAACGAATAGAAACATGAAGATTTTACAACTCATATCATCAATGTAATAAAGCTTGGCAGAACCTCGTGAAGAATTGAGAAAAGCCTACTATTATTGTTCTCCTATTGGCTATAATTGTCCAAAGAACTTAAACAAACCATTTCAAGACTTCAATGGCTTTTCCTTAAATCTTTATGGATAAGCGTTATAAACTATTTGCTTGGATTGTGGCGGAAATGTTTTTGTCAATATACATCAAACAGATAAAAGGATTTATGATATGAGGTAGGAAATAGATTTTGTTAATTGGAAAACATTAATGAAAGATGCATCAAAATATTTATTTTTGACAAGCCGAGATTTCTCTCGACTGCCATGAAACAATTTCAAATCAAAATTGTGTAACAAAATACATAATTTATTAGTCAGTTTTACCATAACGCTGCAGAGCATAGATAAAACCACTATAATAAGTATTGTTTTTTGTTATCAAATAATTCTTTACCAGTAATGGTTTACCAAGAAAAACTAAACTTAAAACATACTGATAAAGAAAATATTTAAATAAAACGTGTTTGACAATAGTACAAAGTAAAGCCATATATTAGGTTTACTTCGGTGGAGTGATTTATTGTTAAGTTGGCTGGAGATACTAAACTGTGAGTATTTGTTTATGTAATTTTAAATTATTAACTAGCTGCCAAAACCAAATTCATGTGAGTTAAAAATAAGAATCCATTTCCAAGCTTTTAAAGGAAATTAGTAATTTGTGAAAAATGTAGTTTGACAAACCAAAAGTAAATATTTAAATTTCTGCCTACCATTATGGGCTCATTGATAATGTTGTCGTAAACCTCCGACTAATCGAAATTTGTAGTATTTAAACAATTTGTAAGTTCAATTTCTGAGTCTCATTGTTAACATACTTGTACATTTCACAATTAATTTCGAATTCAATTCCAACAACCCGTATTGCTCAAAAAAGAATGCTTATCACTAGTGAATAAATAAAAACAAAAATATATATATGGGGACTCTCTTTTGCTTTAAAGAACACCTTTCGGTCAAATATTATCTTTCTAAAAATCATAATATTGTTTTTGTACAGAAAATGAAGTGTGCAACTTGTCTGATTTTTCTGTTGGCTTCAACTTTTGCAGTAGAGCAAAAATCAACACCTCTGGAATCAGATGACATTATAGATTACGTGAATAATGCTAACACTACTTGGAAGGTAAGTCTATATTATATAATATTGAATGTGATTTGTGAATGTTCTGATCTGTGCATCTAAACAAAAACCATCTTTTGTTAAAACCCTCATAAGTGGTTTCATTTTATGGGCATGGCTTTCTAAAAAATCCAAATGTAAAAGATGCTTTGGTTAATTTTATTAAAGGATTTTAGCAAAGAAAAATTATCTAAAATCTGTCAATTAATAAGCCAACATCATATACAGGACAACAGTTTTCTAAATGTGAGAAGTGTTGTTAATTAAAAAATTAAGAATGAAGGTAAAGAGTCTATTTACTTCCTGTAAAGATGTTGTTGTTCTACTTTGCAATACTGCACGCTTTTTAATGACACTTTAATTTTATCAGTTAGACATCTGTTCAGAATATCTTTAAGACTATGATTTTACTAGTTGAGGTTTATACATTAGACCTGGTTGGCCAGAGCCTAGGGGCCACAAACCAGAGGAGTAATATTTTTAAAATTGTATTTAAACGAAATTTAAATGCGAGATCATTTAGTACCAATATTTAAAAAGAATAAAAAAATACCTTCACATCTCATCTACAGTATTAAGAATGTCAAGCTTCCAGTTTTGCAGCAAATGTTAAAAAATGTCTGTGGTAGTAGTTAATTTATTTGCCATTATTAAGGTTTTCACATCGAAAAAAGCATTCATAATTTTATTGAAAAAATCATAATTTAAAAAAATACGTAAATGTGTTTTCATTGTTATTGATTATAATAATATATACATATGATAATAATACCATAGGCTGATTGTCATTTGTTTGAGTTTGAAAATACAAATATTTTTAATAATTTTAAAATATGTTGATACTCACCATCTTCAAAGACAATTAATAGTTTTTCTTAACTTATTACCTATCCTAATTGAATCAAAGAACCTATGTAGGATTAAGTGTCTAAACAGGACTAAAATAAGGCTATTTTTGTCATGTGCTTCTTAGAAAAGAATCAATGTCCCCTTGTCTGGCAAGTTCTGTTTTTGTCTAAAACTCAAACATAAAGTTAAAATGGATATAGTGTATTTATCGATTATTTATTTATTATTATTTTTTTTTTAATTTGGGGTAAAAACTTTTAATACTGTACTGGATTGTACTATTCCACATTTTAAAATATGGTTTTATGGAGAAAAAAATCTCAGCCAATAGAGAAAGCTGGAGAGGCAGGTCAGATGAGGCCAAACCTCGACTTCTGTAGTGCCATAGGAAGAAGAAGACTTATCCAGATTGATAACCGAGAATTTTATTTTAGTATATTTTGTTAGAACTGAAATTTAATGTCAGAAATGTGCAATATTTTTCAATATTTTTTGAGTACAAAAAAAATTTTATTTTAGGCAGGACGTAACTTTAACCTAAGCTTAAAATTGAGTGACCTGACTAAATTCCTCAATGCTAAGAAAATAGAAGGCTCACCTTTGTTACCTGTTAAGCAATACAACAGCGCGGATTATAGTCCAGACCTTCCAGAGGAGTACGACTCTCGTACACAGTTTCCACATTGTAAATCCATCGGAGAGATTCATGATCAAGGAGCTTGTGGTTCCTGCTGGGTAGGTAGAGTGCTGTCATAATTAGAGTTAATGTTATAATAAGTAAAGCATGATACATCCAGATATGGAGGTAGAAGCTCATGGTTGTAAAAGTTAGTATTCTACATTCACAAATTTCAAAAAGTAACAAAATCATTTGAAATATAGCCAGTTTCATACAAAACTAGTTTTGTGAACTACATTTTCATCTTTGTAGGAACTCCAGTCCCTACTAAACAAACAAAACAAACAAATTAAAATGAAATGACTGCAATTAGGACCATAGGCATAACCAGGACAACCGTATGGAGGAGGTTACAACAAAAACCGGGGGGGGGGGGGGGGGGGATAAGGACAATTTAAAAAAATTAAGATACAAAATAACACGTATTACTCTTCCCAAAAGTACTTTAAAATGATATAGGTATGTATACTTTTCGACTTCTAATAATTGTGATTCAGGCCCATTTTAGAATAGCAACCATGACTCATCCCCCGCCAAATCTTTCCGTGCGCTGCCTCTAACCCCATAGGCCTGGATCACACACGGCTTTTTTTTTTTTGTCGGCTGCTAATTGTCATAAAATTTAAAATGTGCACGCGGTAAAATTTCCGATGCCGCGACGTCTAAAATTCTTATTGCGATTCATTAAACTGAAGTGTTTAGTTCATCAATCACGAAGTGTGTTATGTATTATATTATTTTTTTCTTCTAATGTTTTATTGACATGAACAGAGATCAACTCTCGCTTTATTGATATTGAGTCGCCGATTGAAAAGGAAGCAAAAAACTATACATATTTGGGTTTATCCAATCAATAAATAAAAGAAGAAAAGATTTTGGAGCATTCTACACTGTGTTTCTTGATTTGAGGAACTAGAAGAAACATTTTTCAATTATTTAAGAAAGTCAGTTTCTACACGCGGCTGAAGGATAGTATTCTACGAAAAAAATGCTAAAATAAGGGAAATTGTCGTGCATTTGGTCACGTTCGCCACTGTTTCGGCGGAGACGGTGGAAAATCCGTCGATTGTAGTGGCAGCTAGCGACTGCACAGCTACCATCAGCGGTAAATAAACCGATTGTTTATTTTTCCGACCAGTATGTATGCTCTAATATTCTCCTTCGTGCCACTGTTGTAATGACGGCGACGGAAAATAATCTGTAGCGGACAAAACTCCGTGTGCTGCCTCTAGAACACTATACTTTGATACACTACACTGCATTTATATAAAATAAAGTGCCAGTGCCCAATTTGACCAAAGATAATATTAGTAATATTATATTGATAATTTATTGTACGTTGACATTTGCATAGGTGTTGAAAACAAGTTACTCTTAAGAGCGTATTTTAATATAAACTATAAACAAAGTGCGAAATATTTTTTACAATTGGGGGGGGTTATAACCCCCAAACCCCCCCCCCCCTGGTTACGCCTATGATTAGGGCCAAACATTAAAGCCTGATTTATGTAGTTTGATTTTTTAAGAATTTTAGTTTTCACTATTTTAAGTCACTTGTAGAGTCAATTCGCTTCTCGAGAATAGTCAGATTGTTTGGCTTGTTATAGTAGTAAACACTCAAGGATTGTTAAAAATCACATCTAAAATCCATCCAACATTTGATGGAAAAATTAACTTATCCATATCTAATCTCGTTTACCAAAACAATAGACAATAACTAAATAATCTGCATATTACTGATAGGTTGTCGGAAAAACCAAATTAAATAATCAAAGAACTTCTATAAACCAATTTTTTTTATTACAAAGTGACAAATAAAATAAAGAGCACTTCAAGTATGAAAAGAATATTATACAAATTTAAGAAACTGAACATATTTATGTGAAGTGTTCCTCGCTGTCGGTTATGCCTGCGGTTCCTGGAGGATGGCTTGTCTCCTAATAGGATGTGCCCTTCCACACTCGTGCGAGCTTCTGGACGTTGTCAGCATAAGTGGGGTAGGGGAGAATTTTCTTCAAATAAGGTGGCAAAACGATTGTTCTACTTTAAAGGGTTTACTAAACAAGAACAATCAATTCCTCTGCTGGCCTGAACTATAACTAAACTAACTGAAGGCAAAGGCAATCGAGTCCACCTTGTGAGGTCTGGAGTCTGCTCCAAACCAAGGTTATTAACAGACTAACTTAGCCTCAAGTTGGGTTCTCTAGCCTAACTGTAAACTGTGAAATCAGCTTTTGTTTCAGTGCAAACCATTATTTATCACAACCACTATCAACATAGATATCTGTCACATCTACTGAAAGAAGATTGTATTCTTAGGTTTTATAAAGTTTAAAAAACCAAAACTGTTCAGTATTGTGATAAAAAAATGTAAAACTTGCAGTCTATATTATTCCATTGCTGTAAAATAACTTTCAATTACCTTCTATCTCTTAGCCTTAAACAAAATTTATATCGCTTGTTCTTTCCTCTGTCGTGTATTGTAGCACGGGTAACACCACATTCATTTTCATGGTTAATTACCTTCTCTCTTTTGTCAAGCTTTGTTAAAGTCGTATTTTCCTGAAATAGGGTTAAAGTTTTAAGTTGACGATTGCTCTGCGATGACATTTTGCATTCAAGGAAACAAATTACAGCAATAAGAAGCACTTACAATCACAAATATACCCAATTTATAATCAATATTTTGGTACAGCATTACTGTATAGAAGTAACATAAATGTATGGTTTTCCATCACAGTCACAGACATGAAGTGAGACATTGTCCTCCACTCCTCCATGTTCAAAAGGAACCTGCCTGAAAACTCTGAACTACTGAATGGCGGGGGATTATAGAAGGATTATAGAGAGTCTACTGAAATTGTATTTAAATTTTATGAATTGATAAATAATTATTATTCACTTAAACATCAAGAAACTATATAAAATAATTCTCCTTATTACACTGAAAGTGGTGGAGAAGTGAGTAACTGTGTGGAAGGATGGATGAGGTAAGAGGTCACCCGCATAAATGTTTTTATTTAAAAGTTGAAGCTTTTAGTACGTAGACCACTTTCTTCAATTCCTGTCAATGTGGACCAATCAAGCATTCAGAATTAAAAAATCATATATTCAAAGCTTGTCCCAGAAGTACTTGACCTGAAGTATAGATGGCGGTTTTTGTTTGAAAATCAAATGTGTCAACCTTATAAAGCTTAAGGACAAAGTTTGAAGAATATACATTATTTAGTATTTGTTTGACAGCCATTAATAGTAAACACTATCTGGGAATTTGTAACATGGAAGAAATTGGTCATCCCTATATGATACAATACGTTCATTTAAAAGCTCAATTATATTATACTCTGAGGGAGTCTGCCCCTTCATATACAACAATAAAAATAATATTGTGTGACAAAGTTACAACAAGGCCGTACAAGCTGCCAAGACAAATATCACAGTGGTTGAACAAATGAGGTAACCACACCAGAAATGCTGAAGAAAATTAATAAAATGGCATTGGATGACCATCTAAAGTGCGCAAGCTAGCAGATATAACAGTATTAGGAGTAATTAGGAAATGGTTAGTTTAATTGTAGGTCAAGCATGATGTGGGTCTTTTCTGTTATATCCCCGCATTTACAAACTATTTTGCTGTGGTAACAGAAATGCAAAAATAATAATAAAAAAATACCTAAAAGGTTCTAACCTAACCTATTTAGTCACAGTATGTTTACCTGCATTCAACATTTAACAGTAAAATGTAAAACAACGTCGTTGTCTGCAAACTTATTAGGCTAGACTCGAATAGTAAAGTTACGCGTTTGCGATAACCCTTATCTATTATCAACACAATCTGGAAACTTCCTTCCTTATATGTTATGGAGTAGTTATAAATAGTTATTTGGACATTCCCGATTAACCCTCATTCTATAAAAAATAGTTTGAGAATAGAAAATAGTTTTAGAAAATAGTTTGTAAATGCGGGGATATAACAGAAAAGACCCCATGATGTAATAGGTGGTTAAGTAATGTGTGATGTAAGATTGTTGAACAAGGGACAGAACACGGAAATCGGAAGTAGGAAGTGTAAAAATACCTGACATTGGCATAACACCCAAGATTCAGGTCAGTTTAGTAGACGTTGATTCTGACCTGGATTTGGGGCCAGTGTAGGGTGATAGGCCAGTGAGTGGAGATACGAAAGGGTCAGTGTGGGAGGAGACAGGCCAGGTTCTTAATAAGACCTTGGGCGAAGTTTACAGGTCAGTACCAATTACAAGACGGACGGAAAGATCGGCCACTGGACAACGGCACATTCTTCGAGACACGAATACATTCGGAAGACTTTGGTCGAAGTCTACAGGGGGTTCTGCATGCTGACAAATAAGATGAGCAAGCAGAATACAGTAATATTCTATACATTCACATGAGTCGCCCAATTCCAAAACTCGTTATGTCCAAAAAAAAATTTTTTTCAATTATTGCATAAACTGATAGATGGTAGCCATAACAACACATTTCAGAGATCAGTTCCAAAAGTCGTTATTTCTTACCTAAAAATGACTTTAAAAACTAGTTACTGTTCCAGAACTCGTCAAGTCCACTTCAAAAACTGTTCCATAGTACGTTATATCCTTCTTACAATTATTGGACCAAAACGCGTTAAGTCCTATTACCTTTCAGTAATCCTTTAGTGCTTCAGTTCCATTTGTCGTTATGTCCAGGATAACTCAACCTGGCAAGTTTAATATAAAAAACAAGAATTCTATTTTCGTAGGAATTGTTTGCACTTGGCTAGCCAAAAACGCACCACAAACAGTAAAAAAAAGTAGTCCTATTGCCGATCGTGGGTCATTCCTACATACCACCAGACCGGATTTTTGGCAGAATCGAGAAGGAGGTTGCATCCAAGTCAACGATTGTTATCCCTCAAGAGTATGAGGAAATTTTCAATGATGTTGGAACTGTGTACAAATTAGGTACAGATTTTGAATTACACAACTGGAAAAAAACTGTTTTGGTCATTCCAAAACATGGAGAAAATGCAGCTGTACCAGGGACTGCCAAAGCTCCAACAAACTGGCATTTCCAGTTCATGAAGAGTAAACGAATAATCATAACAAAGCATCATAACAATACTACTATTAAAGTGCAAGGAGAGAATGGGTACAATGTGAATGTGGGTGTTGACCTATCAATCTGTAAAAAAGGGAAATCTTGGATTGAAATTGCACCAGAATTAGTTAATAAAGGTGTCTTAGTAAAGGATGAGAAATTAAATGACTTGAGATCTCTCCTTGTAAAGCACTATGGGCCTGAGTGGAACTTGCAGCCAAATCTACAGATCTTCAAACAGCTTTTCACAGAACAAGAAATTATTTTACAAAGAAAAGAAAACGGCCCGGAAAACATAGCTGATGAAGATGCTGGAGAAATTCCTGAGGAAGATGAAAATATTTTGTCTGTGTAGTATTATGGGAATATTGCAGACACGCTTATCTTGATTTAAATGAGTTTTACGGCTTATTTAAAAAATTTTATAATTATTTTATAATTTGTATAGTTATTGTTTCTTTTATTGTCAGAAGTAAAAGTTTTTTGTGAAACAACTACCTTTTGTAACCTAACTTTCCCACTAATATTCTTGCATAGTAAACATAGGAAAATGTTCCAAAACTCGTTAAGTTAATTTTTTAGTTCCAAAACTCGTTATGTCCAACATATATTTTTAATTTGTAAATAAACTAAAACTGTGACATTTATATTAGTAGTCGTACATAATAAAATAAAAATCTACAAAAAATATGAAAAAAGAATGAATAAAATACTATAATTAATATAGCTTTAAGAGGTTTTTTTCATTTCCTGAAAATTTTTCGTTTTGAGACATAACGAGTTTTGGAATTGGACGACTCACATTATGGTCTTTCAACAGAGGTATAGCCCCAGGGTTTATAAGTGGTAATAGAGAGCTAATATCCAGAGTGGTCTGTTTTTTCGGTCAACAATCAATAAAAGTGTGTCAGTAGAAATAAGACATAGAGGTAGAATCAACATTTTAGACTAAGTTAGGTTTGAGCAATAAAAACAGTACTATCACTGAACCACATAGATGATTAATTATTAATTGCAACCAACCAACCAACCTTTACTTTGACCCCTAACAGCAAGCACTTCAAAAAGTGCTGTACATCACATATTGATTCAAAATGTATACTTGAGGAAGCTGAGAGCAAGATGGGTGGTATGTTTGCTCACAATGAAACAAAAACTACTTTGTAAGGATGTTTCAATCTACTGTTAGAGATGTTTTGCAGCAATAAAGCCGGGTTTTTGCTATAATTTATATTCATGAATGAAAAATGAGTTCATCACTTCACAACTTAGATGAAGGAACAGTAACAAATACTGAAAAGGGAGAATCAGATCCAAAGAAGGCGAACACAGTTCTATCTCATGGCACTCAATCTATCTTGTGGCATCAGATTTTTGGGATGGGCCTGGGATATTTTTTATTGATTGTCTTCAACAATTAACTAGTATTAATTAGCATTATGCAAACTTTTTGCAGCGTTTGATTGATGAAATAAAAAAAACGGCAGCATTTGGAAAAAAAACAAAACAATTTTTCAATCATTCAAAAAATCAGTGCTCGAGTTAAAGTTTGAATTGCATCCTCACGCACCCTATTCGCCAGATTATTTTTTCTTTCCAAACTTCCAAACTTAAAAAAATGGCTCGGTATTGAAAGATTTGCCAACAATGAAGAGTTGGAGGACTGAGGTTGATGGCTATTTCGAGGAGTTCGAAGGTTCTCAGGGTACAGGGTATCGAAACTATTGAACATCTCTGGGAAAAGTCTATTGAGCTAAAAAAGTACTAGGTATGTTAAGAAATAAAGATTTTTTTGTGTTTTCATTATTAGATTGGGTGCTTTTGAGAATATTCTCATATCACTTAATAAGTTGGAACCACCTGTAGTTTTATTGAAATATTATCTGCGCTAATTTTGGCAGTATGAAGAAGGTGGACTTAGATCTAAGCAATTTTTTCAGGAATATCTTACAAAAGTTTGAATAACTTTCAACAATGCTTTTCAAATAATACTTCATTTTGTAGTACCATACAAATTTATGTTTTAGATTACCAAACTTAAAACTCGAACCAAATATATAATAAAATATTATTTGAATTCTGATTCTTCTCATTATTTATTAAGTACCTTCTAAGTGGCACAATACATTAAATGTAGAAAAACTACATAGTAGGCTTGTCCAGAAGTAAGTAAAGTTTTGGGGAAAAACATGCAGACAATTTTTTTCTTCATCAAAATTTATTTCTACAAGAAAGAGGATATCTTAAATTATTTTTCTACGTAGTTTCCAAAATAGTTTACTCATTTGTCGTAACGAGGAACCAACTTCTACATACCCTCTTCATAGAAAGATGTCGCCATTGACAAGAGCCATTGCCGAACACCGCCTTCAGCATCGTCATCGCTGTCAAAGCGACACCCTCCCAAATCCCGCAAGTGCAAAAACAAGTGAAAATCAGAAGGTGCCAGATCAGGGCTTGAGAGGCAGATGGTAAAATTGCTCATAACAAAATTCTTGAATAAGGTTTTGAAAGGCACCAGCAGATTGGGGACGTGCATTCCACTTCTTTTGTTCAGAATCGCACGCCAAAGTTTTCTCAGTGTTTCACAATATTGTTCCGCATTGATTGTTTCCCCTCTGGGTAGAAAATCAACAAGCAGAATGCCCTTTCTGTCCCAGAACACAGTGCACATGATTTTTCTTGTCGACAAAGTTGTTTTGATCTTTTGTTTTTTGGGGGATCGTGAGTGTCTCCACTCCATTGACTGTTGTTTGGACTCTGGAGTGACATGACAAACCCAAGTTTCATCACCTATAACAATCTTGTTTAAGAATTCATCTCCTTCATCATTGTAACTGGTAAGAAAAGTCAATGCACTGCCAGGTCGCTTCTTTTTGTGTTCATCCGTAAGCATTTTCGGAACCCAACGGGAACACAACTTGCGATAATTCAAGCGATTAACCACAATCTCATGCAAAAGAGATTTTTAAATTTGTGGGAATTCATCAGAAAGCATTCTTATGGTGAATGTCTGTTTCCACAAATTTTCTCATTCACTTTTTCAACCAATTCATCACTCACAACCGATGGCCGCCCGCTGCGAGCCTCGTCATGAACATTGGTCGTCCATCACTGAATTACCGAACCCATTTTCTTACCATTCCATGACTGATAACTTTTTCTCCATAAACTTCTGTAAGTTGGCGATGAATTTTAGCAGGATTCATGTTCCTTGCGTTCAAAAATCGTATTACAGAACACACTTCACAGTCTGCGGGATCAGAAATTGTTTTAAACATTTTGAGTGCACACTAACTAATGTAAACACAACAAAATTTTGCCGTAATTGTGTCAGCTGTTTAACAATGAACCAAGGAGACTAGAGCGCATGCGCGAAACATCGTCGCTAACGCTGTGCCGGCTGTAGAACGAAATGGTACTTACTTTCTGGATAAGCCTTGTAGTATACATTGGAATTGTCAATTAAGCTGACCTGTCTGATTGGAGTCACCAGGAAAAATTAAATGTGAAGGTACAGTTTGTGGATATTAATAGAACAATTGTTTTATGTAATTTTAGGTTGGAATCAGTTTTTACGTTTTAATGTATTGGGAAATTTATTTATCCAAAAATAATTCATATTCGGGAAGTATAAATTTGTACACTGTATTCAGTTTTGCCCCTTATGTAAAGAATACGATTTAGACTAAGGTAGTTATCACATAGTGTAGAAATAAATTTATATAGTGCCATCGAATAAAATAGATGTTTATATATAACCTCCCCCACCCACCTATGAATCCGAACCCCCTCACAAAATTAGAACCAAGGGAGTAGTCCCTTTGTAATAACAGGTAACATATAACTTTTTTAAACTGCACAATACAGACTATGTCCTTCAAGAAACCTGGCAATACATTTAACAATTTTTAGGAGTTGTCACACTATTCTCAAACCCTCAAGGGTGAGTTCTGTTTGAACCTAAACGTTTAATTATTAAAGAATTTTTACATGTTTAAAGTGTTGCGTATTTTTTATAAAATAAGTGAAAATTCTAAAGAACACCGTAACACTATAAAGGCGAGACTAAGAAATAAAAGTGATGCCTTTGTATCTACACCAAAGTTAACAACATACATGTACCTTTTGGACACCAATATTTTTTAAATAAATACTGTAACCGACTGATATTAAGTATTTTACACATTTTAATCAATTATGTAAAGTTCCAAAAGTGTTTTAAATTAATCTCATAATATGGATGTCTTCTTAAAAATAGTAGTGTAAATGAAAGTGGTAAAGGTTTTTAGCATAATTAATGTGAGTATGTGTAAAAGGATTTTATGTATGGGTATATAATTTGGAATTTATTATTGTGCTCGAAGAATTGCGAGGTTAAAGCAATGACTACATATCAATAAGACGAACAGTTTAAATGGGTAGAATTCAGCCCATTAAAGTAGGTATAAAAGTTAGTTCATGCACCTCGTCGCTAGGAGCTCTCAGTGCGCGTTTTGCAGGCCGAGTGTGTGACAAGAATGGAAAGAGAAGGAGAGACAGAGAGGTCCGACTTTCATGTGACCTTGAGTTGAGCGCAGATTGTTGTGTCTCAGACAAGCTTTGGTAGCGTAGCACCTTATTTGTCAATGTGATTCATTTCCCACATTGTAATAGCAGTGTACTAAATAAATACATTTTAGTTGGTTTTCTTTTCTAATGTTTTTTAAGTAATGTAAGTTTGTAAATATGGTTTTAGTATGTAATATGGTTTATAGTGTAAATACTGTTAGTGTGTGAAGTAAATAGCTGCTACATTTTGCAATGCAGTCCTGTTCAAAAAGTGGAGGATCTAAATGTTCCTATAAAAACTGCAACAATACATCTGTGAAAAATAAAGACTTATCATTTTTCAGGTTTCCAGTGAAAGACAAAGAAATGTATGAATACATAAAGTTTTCTTTACTGTTGTGTTGTATTTGTGCGAGAATTAATTCTCGTACAAGTCGTAGGGAATTAATCAACATAAGAATCAAAGACTTTGTAAAGTTTATTCAAATGTATTGACAGTTAATTTTTAATGGGAATATGTAAGGACGAGGGTAAAAAGAGGGTTTATTAAACAGGGTGCTTCATAACTCTTGTCACATATTGTTTTGGAATTGTTCTTGGGTACAAAGTAAACATCAAATCACTGTTAATTTGTCTAAAATCATTTTGGTTGTCCTACTGTGACCAAAATGTTTTTTTTTAATGCATATCTAAAAAATTACTAAACGAAATAATACCAAATTTATATCAACCTTTTGATAGTATTACCTAAATGGGAAAAAAGTTAAGTTGACGTGACTTCAATATTTTAAAAATGGCGACCGTTTACAACTTTCGAACGGAAATAACGAAATAACTAGCCCTTTCCCGAAAAAATGTCAAGAATAACTTTTTTTGCAAATTGAATTCCCTATCGATTAAGTTCGTTTAAAAAAATTTGGTTAGAGACTAACGGACTTATGGTATTTTTCGCCAGACAGTGCATGCCCCTCTGTTATTTATCATTGCAATTATTAAATTTAATCAAATCAGTTTCATTTATTTTGACACATAAAGCTGTTTGTTTATACAAGTTTTTATTAAATTTATACTATTGGTAAGTTCTTTTAAGAATTGTTTCAGTTAATACTAAACTCGTAGGAGTCAGCTGATTTGAGTTTTATCTGACTTATTGTTTGTGATGATATAGTAACAATCGGCACCGGCTGATTCTGTTTTTGTTGACTTTATTATTGTTCTAAAAAAGCAACAAACAATATTGTATCCATAGTATTGCATTTAGAAACATTTTAGCATTAAGTTCTTCGTGTTTTAAACTGTGTTTGCTTTATTAATTAACTTTGGAAAGTTACACAAACGCTGAGTATTGCCTCCATTTTACCTCCTAAGTGAAATAGATTCTGCCAATAAAAATATTGCAAATATGGTTTAGTAACCAGGACTACTCTTAAGTACTTACTAATTGCATAAATTTAATACAAATTTGTGTAAACAAACAGTTTTCTGGGTCAAAATAAATTAAACGCATTTTACTAAATTTATTATTGCAATAAAATATTATCGCCGTGCGATCCTGGACATCGCCCCCAAGAGGGGCGTGCACTAACTGGCGGAAAACGCCATTCAGGATATGATTCTAAGCGTAAAAATGATTGAAAAAATTCCTATGAAGGTCCTAAAATGAGCGTTCCTTCTATCAGTCTGTATGAGATATTTTAATTAAAAATTATTAGTTAAAACCCACTAACAATATAGAGATGAAACTTTCCACGTAAGCGCACACGCTTGCAGACTTATTTAGTGTAAAAAATCTTTTTACCTTTCTAAAAGGCGGACATTAAAAGTGTTTGTAGATACGACCGTTTTAATGTTACTTGAATTTGTAAAATTTAATGCCTCAAACTGTTCCTTTACAAAACAAACAATTGATTCAAACTGTCAAATTTCAAATACATATAATTACGGATTGATAGTCATGGGTTTGATTCCGAGTTTTTCAAAATCAAGCCGTAGGTGCAGCAGGATTGAAGCACCTCAAAACCAGAAAAGTCCTAAATTCCCAATTATCAATATGTGCCCCCACCATTAAAACGCGGGGGAAAAATAATTGTATTATTAACACACTGTTTTTTATGCACTGATTACAAATCTTATATTGCAATATTTCTGAAACAAACCAAGCGAACGTGAAACCCAAATTTGTTATTTGTCTACCATTTTTGACGAAACTCACTTTCTTTATGTTTTTTGAAGTGCTAAATTTGAATTTTATATTGGATTTTACACATCTCACTTTGGTGGCGCACTAATAAATTACACTTATAAATGATTTTATTATACAAAGAATTATTTAAATGAGGGACTTGAGACTATTTTGTTAGTTATGTTTCGCTGCTGAAGTAGCATTTATATTCCAATTATTTAAAAAAAAGGATGTTGGTAATAGGAAAAATAAACTGATAGATGTGTTTAAAATAATTAAACTTTATGGGATCAATGCAAAGTTATTATTTACAGATGCATAGACTGGATAGTTAACTGCGGAAAGGACGATTTTGCAGAACTACCAGACAATAAGTTGAGGTACCGTGTCCCGTGTTCAGTTCATTTTAAAAGTACAACATTCACCAACTCATTGAAAAACAGGCTAGAATGTTGATTGTTATACTTTCCTGCTAGAGAACGGAAAATTTGGCAATTATTAATTTTAAGTGTTTTATAGGAAATAAAATAAATAATAACTTACGAAATTTACATAGTTACGTCTAATTGGTGAACTGGGGGCAACAGCCCCTTCACAATAAAAATAAATTTTTATACTTCCCATGATTGACACCTTTGTTTTATAAGTGGTAATCTGTTTGCATTTGCTTCACCACTGGGTTTGGTGAGCGAAGCGAGCAGGGGTTGATACTTCTAGTACTGTAGTTATAACTTTAAGTACCGTATAACATTTCCAGTATTGTTATATTTTTAATTTCAAATCCTTGAGGAACATGTTCTTTATTGTATTAAAACTGCACATTAATTTGAACCTTTATTTAAAACTTTCTAACAGACACTTTGTCTCTGACCAAAAATTAGAAAATCTTTCCAGCAGAGTGAAAATTGTATGTCATTATCAAAGTGAATTAAACATCATTGTTGTAATATCGATCAAAGAAATAAGAAACAGGTAATTTAATTAAACTCTGTTTACAGTATACGAATCGTATGGTTCTTACCTACGAATCGTAAAAGTTTCATAATTTTACAGTTCTGCTAAGTGTATTAAATAGTAGTGTAATAATGAAGCGTGGTTTTTACCTTCACTCTGCACAGCTTAGATTTCGAGGAAAACTAATGCTCTATCTCTCTCTCTCTCTCCCCCCTCCCCCAGTCTCTCTTCTGCACTTCATTGAATCCGACACTCGTCGGCAAAAATAGCGCTCAGCGCTCCTAACGGCGGGCCGCAAAAACACACTTTTATACCTGCTTTTTTGGGCTGAATTTTTAACATTGGAACTTTTCGTCTTATTGATATGTAGTCATTGGTTAAAGTTAATATTAAAAAGATCGTAGTGTTCTTATCATTTTTTTCCGAATGGTTGGGTTGCTACTTTCTTTAAAGATATTCTATATGGTATAGTGTAGATCGGCTCAAAATAGGTTTTTAACCTTGAGCCTGCTCTCAGATTCTTTGATTATATGTTTATTATTTGATTAGGTTTCATTTCATTCTACACACTGTAATTAATTTATTGAAGTTTTTTCAATTGTAAATATGGTGATGCTTTTGACGAATCAATAAACATTTCATTTTATTTCATATATTTTTGTCATTATCTTGTCTTTATTTATTGGGAACTGGAATAATTCAGATTTTGGTAATGTTTTCCATCTTAATTTGATTTTAATTACGAAGACATTTAAAATATAAATGCTGGTTAGACTTGAAAAGCTTAATTTCTTGAACAAAGATCTACAAAATGTGTCTAGATTTTATTATTGGGTTCAGGGGCATGGGGCTTAACACGTTCACTGCTAAAGACGCACATGTGAGCTTGACACTGAACACTATGAGAAGCGGCCGACGCACAGTGTATTGCACGCCAACCCCCGTATTGAGAGTATTTTCAATACACAATGCATTGCAAGCTTCGCACGCCTACCCCTGTACTGGGAGAACTTTCAATACACAGAGTATTGCGTGCTTCGCGTACCAATTTTAAGCCTATGTGCTATAGTCGCACATGTGCGTCCACTTTAAATATTAATGTTTATTATGCAGAAAGGTTCAAAAATAAAAAATAAAGTAATATCTACTCATTTAGACTATAAATATAAAATATAAAAATAAAAGATCAGCTCCTATCATAGGAAATACAAAATTTGAGTAGCCGTGAACGTGTTAAGGAGTACCCTCCCCTCCTTCGGCAAAAGGAGTTCATTCAGGGATATATTTGACCTCCCCAAGAAAACTTTTAAAATTTGGGAAGCCAATTTGGCTGTTCAGGAGAAATATTAACCCACACAGCATTGAGTCTGTACCTTTACACTGTCAGTTAATACACAAAGACCTATAACACTCCTAGAGGCCGCCCGAAGTAGTAACCCAGCAGCTCATGCTTGACTCTTGTAAAAAATAAAATAAGTATATGTAAAATCAAACAGCACATAACATTTAAAACATATGTTAATCTCTTTAAAGAAAAATACCTGACTATAATTAATAATATACATATTTTCCTTTTTCTGGGAGCTAGTCCCTCTGCCCATAGGTATGGGCGCCCATGTTCAGGGGCAGCTCACGTTTAGGCACTGTGGAACTGCAACACTCCATATTTGCACTTGGTATTATCGACAACATTTAATATAATGACATCTTTTTTCCTTAATTCTTTCTTTATACTTGTGGTAATATATAATCCTTAAGCTTAATATCAGTAGCCATCCTCCATTTTGTGTAAAATATACACAAATCTTTTTATGGAACAGTGCATCGCAGATCCAGTGGCATGGTGTTAGGCTATTGTGCGCAAGCTCACAGAAGAAGCTGCATGCAAGGCTGCAAGTGGGTGAGCATGGCCGCTTCCATAGTGCCGACCCTGGCATGCCAGTGAAATTGTTTTCTTTTACTGCATGTGTGGTAATTAGACTATGATTTTGGAAGGAACAAATTTATTTACTAAAAATATAACAGACACAAGCAGAACACTTTGTTCTATGATTAAAGTGCAAAAATATATTTAAATTAAGAATATAAAGTTTAGTAGTTAGTGTTAGCGACGGTTAGAACTTATTGACTTTTACCTGACAGATAAAATAACAAATAAAATACCAGAATCATTTCTCTGATAGAAAATTATTGATCTTTTCGTTCAAACTAAAACAAAAAGAATGGATTTCTTGTGACATAGAACAATTTAGGTTAAAGTAAGTAAACAATGTTTGGTTTTGTTCTTTTAGGATTCTATCAAGTTTCTGAGTAAATTTCTTTTCATAGATGTTTGTTTTCTTTTACACAATTTCAAAAATTCTAAAACAAAGGCTAAACATTTTCTGGTGCAGCACTACCACAAATTAGCTTCGAGCCGCCACTGTTTGGATTATATGCATGGTAGTATGCTTTATAACTATGTATAATTTCAATTTAATACATTTAGATCTTCCTGAGAAAATCAGCTGTATCAGGCAGACAAGTGAGTATTTTCTAAAGGGTGTCCATTTTCTCTTTTAAGGTAAAGAACCTTAGAATAACTGTTTTCTTAATACAGTTACTGTTTCTTGTATGCTGTTGAACTGAATTATAGTGAATACTATACTGTATTCTAAAAATGTTCAAGTTTTTAAATTTATTTATGGTTGAACCTGAACAGAAAGTATAAGTAAAACTTTTTCATACTGGTGGTTTTCTGACCTAAATTAAGATTCTTTTTAATTGGAAATATTTTGTTGGCAGGCAGTAGCAGCTGCAGACACTTTTACAGATCGAATTTGTATTGCACGCCGTGTAGGCTCATGGGACTCGCACAAACACATCTCTACTGAAGATTTGCTTTCTTGCTGCTATTCCTGCGGTAATTGCATTGGAGGTTACATTGAATTTGCTTGGAAGTATATGGTGAAGTTTGGAGTTGTAACAGGAGGGTATTACAAGAGCAGAGAGGTACTAGAAAATTATAGTTTGAAATATTGCAATGAAATTTAGATTTTAGCATGTCTACATTTCGGTATTTAGTGAGAAAATCCTAATATTCTCATTTACCAGGTGTACATTAAAGATTGATTCACAGTTAATCTTTGTAAAAAAATAACTAAGTAGAACCACACATACTGTTTCACACGCTGCTTTCCTTCATTGGTAGTGTAAATTTTGTTTTATGTACAGTTTTCTGTATTGTGTATAAAAATGTTTGTAATATAAATGTCTTTTAAATATATTTTTTTACTATGAGAAATGAAGGCTTCCATAGCCTCCCCACCACTGCGAACCAAGAGCATTTATTGTGGATTGATTTTCCCTGAAGTGATCATCCCAGATCCTTCCCAGGCCACTTATAAAAGGTTTTGGGATCAACACCACGGAACTCTTGCAGGCTAACAACTGCACTTTCGTGTATCATGAATCTCCTGCATGAAAGAGCCTCGCACTAACACAGCAGGTGTTGATCCGATTAAACTCTCAAGGAGCAGAATCGATAAAAGTCCTGGAACCAGACCCATTTTTTTTTTAAATGGTACTTGGCTTGGCAATTACCACTGAGAATACAGTAGAACCTCACTAAGTCAAAATCCAAGGGAAAGCAATTTTTTGTGAATTAAAGGAAGTTTGAATTTTAGAGGTTAGTGTTCATAAAATTTGAATTACAGAGATAAACCTTTATTTTAAGAATCCACTACAAAACTCTTTTTAAAATGTTTACAACTTTACATAATATGTAGTAACGTTACATAAGTTTTAAAAAAAACTTAACAAAACAATTATACAATAAAACAATTAAGATGAAAATTAAAAAGTACTATTATTACTTTAATACAAGTAAGTTATTGTTTAATGTACATTAAAAAAGTCTGTAATCCTTAACTGTTTCAATATGTTCTTTGATTGAAACGAACTGTAATGTAACTAAACACGCTATAACAAATCAACAAAAACACTGGCAATAGTCTTGACCCTGGAGGAAACCGTGTCTATGCCCAGGCGCGGATCCAGGGGGGGGGAGGTGGCAATTGCCCCCCCCTCCAACTCAGAAACAAAAATTTTACGTGTCTTATTACGTTCTGATTTCTACCGGAAAAACGCGAGAATGACGCGTAGAAAAATCGATCGGGAAAGAAATGTTGCAGTTCCAAGTTTGTTTTTTTGCGTATTGAAGTTGAATCGGATGGTTCACCTTTCTGCCGATGTATTGCGCACGTCTCGCCTTGCTTTGTTTTCGGCTTTCTAAGTAACTTATCTATTAAAATATCTGGTCTATGGTTTCCTTAGCTCTTTTAGCAAGTTGTTTACTTCAAAAACAGATCAAATTTTCTAATTTGTTGGTGTATTTTAGTTGTATTTTTGTTTCATATTTTATTGAGAAATAGTTTCGAACGAATATAAAACAAACTTCAAAAATAACTTCTTTATAAAAAAAAATAAATAAAAATAGAAGACATCAACAGGTAAGCTCCCTGTTTATTCTGGCACAGTTGTTCACCTACATCAATGAATACAGAAACTATAAGAAGCGCAATGTATATGGAGAATAGTCAGCCGATTTTATTCGCGCCAAAACAAGCTTGACACGGCGGCCGCAACGAGGCGCAGGCTGTCGGCGCCAGTGTCGCACACTCCCCTCCAACCCCTTGCCATCGCACCAGCGACCACAGAATAAAATAGACTGTCCCATCACCTGTATACAGTATGAAATAATGAAATAATCTTGGGAAGGTCTAGAAAGCCAAAACGGCTCGGAGATGATGCTAAAATTGTGATGCTCGTGTTTCAAATACACTGTTGTTTTGAACACTTGCAACACACCGATTTCTTTGAAATTTTACACACTGACAGAATATTAGTGTGGGATGATATTGTTATAAAAATTATTAATTATAAAAAATCTTTAAAGGTATACATAAATTTCCAAAGCTAAGATTTAATATGGAACTTTAAATTGTGACACGAAAAAGTTGTTCTGTGAGAAATATTTTTGTTTTTGGTCAGAGACGAAGTGTAAGCGTAAAAGTTTGAGCCAATAAGTTAAATTTTATGAAACATATTTTTTCAAAAAATTAGCTCAAGTGGTTTAGTTTTTACAGCAGGTTAAAGATACGATTAAGTACGCGCCAGAATCTCGCTATATTCCCACGGCTCACGGCTACCGTCTCATTATAGCGTAGGCCCTACTATCAGACGATTTATTGTCTCGGGTTTTGAATTACTTACATAGCTTTAGTAATACATTTTAACTGCTTTTCCCCGTTAGTAAAAAGTTTGATTTTCATAAATCACTCGAAGATTAAAGTTAAAATGATTTAGAATGTTGTATGATACTAATATTTATTTTAATCTAAACATTGTTTACCATTCAATCAACATGGCTTAGCAAACTATATAAAATGACATTTAACCCTACAACGGTCGGGCTGGGCCTGTGAGACCCAGCAGTTTTTAGTTTAAGTTTTTTTTACAGTTACAGTTGTTGTTTTGACCTGAGCGCTCGTGTACCTTTCCAAAATACTCCCAAGGCAGCGCTAGCGTCTTAAATCAGGTTTCTCTGCCTTCAGTTACTGATTAGTTGTGCTTTAGATTGCTCGTGGGCCTGTCAGACCCAACCCGACCGCTCTCGTTACTGTTTTCGACCAGTTTCATTTTATGTTTTGGTGTTATTTTGCATAGTCATTTTTTACTAATAGTTAAATTACTTTTTATTTCAAAATTATATTAGTGTTTAGACTATGTAGTTGTATAAAATGGCAAGAAATTATGTTTCAAGTAGTGAAATAGACCAAATCTTGAATGATGACAGTGAATGTGACGATTCAGACGCAGATCCGGATTTTGAAGTATTTAGTGATCACGACAGTTATAGTGAATGCGATCTCAGTGACAAAGAAACAGAAAATATAGAACAGGAAGTGCCTTCTCCATTTGATGATTCGTCTATTGCCACGATTAGTTCTACAAATCCTAATACTGCCGCAACTGAATCAGGTACGTCTTTACGCTTTTACATGGGTCGTGATAAAAAGACCAAATGGAGAAAAACTTGTTTTCCACTAAATGTTCGTACAAGAAATTACAACCTTGTATCAATGCACTTGCTTGGAAGTGTCAGAGCTGCCATGCGAGTAGACACACCAAATTGACTCTTGGGCTTTATTTTTTACCGAACCTATGATTGACTTGGTTGTTGAATCTACAAATATTTTTATTGATTCAGTAAAACAAAACTACTCAAGTGACCTAAATATGGCTAGACAGACAGATAAAATAGAAATAAAAGCTTATTTTGGTTTACTTTACATGGCTGGAGTAATGCATGGTAGTAAAATGAATATAGAAGAGTTTTGGGACTCCGATGGAACTGGAGTGGAAATCTTCAGAGTAACTATGTCCCTAAAAAGATTTAGATTTCTAACTCGTTGTATCAGATTCGATAACATTCACACGAGGGAAAAAAGGAAAGAAACAGATAATCTTGCTGCACTGCGAAGTCTTTTAGATATGCTTATATATAACTGTAATACATATTTTACTCCCTCTGAAAATGTTACATTAGATGAAATGCTTGTACCTTATCGAGGCCGGTGTAGATTTCGTATGTACATCCCTAATAAACCGGCTAAATACGGTATTAAGGTTTACATCCTAGCTTGCTCCAAAACATATTATGTTAAACACTTGGAAATATATTCAGGTGCTCAACCAGATGGTCCATTCAAAATTAGCAACAAAGCAGATGATGTTGTTTTTCGGCTTGTTGAACCAGTAAAAGGTTCAGGTCGAAATTTAACAATAGATAATTGGTTTAACTCCTACAATGTAGTACAAACTTTGAGAAAAGAAAAAAATCTCACAGTTGTAGGTACGTTAAAAAAAAATAAACCTCGAGTTCCATCGGAGTTCTTAGCAAAAAAAACAAAGCAACAGCATTCCAGTACATTTGGTTTCCAGGAAGATCTCACGTAAGTTTCTTATGTACCCAATCGAAACAAATGTGTACTACTCTTTTCCTCAATGCATAACGATGATGAAATAGATGATGAAACTGGTGATATGAGGAAACCAAGCATTATAATGTACTATAATAAGACTAAAGGAGGTGTAGACGTTGTTGATGCCATGTGTGGGGAATATACTGTAGCTAGGGGAACAAAACGGTGGCCTCTCTGCCTTTTTTTTTGCATTTTTAAACATTGCTGCACTTAATGGATATGTTGTATTTAAATATAATCTTCATACATTAAAAAGAAGAGACTATTTAAAAATCCTAGGAAAATCACTCATACAGCCCTACATGGCATTGCGTGCTAACAAGCAAAATCTTCCGCGTGAAATTCGGTGTTTGGCTGCACGACTTTCTGGCATCGAAAAGGAACAAAGAGTTGATCCTCAACCAGGGAAGAGAGGAAGATGTCATAAGTGCAAAGATTCAAAAACAAAATATTTTTGTAAGTCCTGTAAGATGTGGTTGTGCCTAGCGCACGCAGAAATGGTGTGCAGTGATTGTTCTGAAAACTAAAGACTTTAGCGATTAATAAGTTTCTTATTTTTGATAAATTTTTGTCATATTTATCCCTTAAGTAAAGTACTAAGTCACTTCTACACAAAATATTGTTTAAACTTTTTAAAATTAAAGATATCATAAAAAAATTAAGTTTTTGTTCATGTTAACGTTTTTATATGCAAAAAAAACATGTTTTTTTAAAACTAAATATATATAGCCCTAAATAGTTTTTTTTTACTTCAGTTATATTTTTTTCTTATTATTAATCATGATAATAACTATTTGTAACTAAATGGGATAAATATATGTATACAATAATTAACAGTAGAATTTTATTTTTTGGGTCTCACAGACCCAGCGCGACCGTTCTCGAAACTTTTTTCCGCCCGACTACCCTAGGGTTAAGTGTATTTTCTTTACATTATTATTCTGTATAGAAATCAACAAATAATACTGTAGCTCTTTATATTATGACAAAGAATAGAATTTATATGTGCCGGTAAAAAAATTATTGATGGAAAATTTTCAAAGTTATTAGCTAAAGAAACAAAAAATGTTCAGTAACAGAAGAAACAAGTTCAACTTTAGGCTTAGGCCTACGTAAAAAGTAGTAAACATTTTTTGAAATTTGTTTTCAAATGTACAAAGGTTTTATCATTTAATTCTTAATAGAAGTGTATACCTTATAACATAAAAAAAATTATTCTTTGATGAAAATATAGTTGGAAAGTAATGGTGTATGCTACTTTACAGAAAATTGAAGTTATAATCCTTATTTTAATTAAATTTTATAAGAAATCAGATGAGCCATTTAAATTTTAGTTATTAAAGAAATTTACTTATATGTTGGTGTTTGATTTCTTACTACATAGTGTACCATAAATAATTGTGACAAAATAGTGGTGAAAGCAAATTTTATTTGTTTTATTTAAACTAGTGGACATGGCAATGCTTCGCTATTGCTTGATTTACCTAACCTAAAATTATATTCAGTTTTTGATCCAAATCAGTTGTTGATCAAAATCAGCTGTTGATCAAAATCAGCTGTTTTAAGCTTTTCATACGAACAGCTGTTTTTTGTGCCCCTGATAAAATCAAAAGAAATCTTTCTTCTTCTTCCTTAAGATTGACCTTCCATAAGATTAACATGGCAACTTTGAGGGCCACTGGGGCGAAGCCCTTAACATACATTGAGCTCATTTTAAGGGAAGCACAACTTCAGAGTGAGCTCTGTAAAATGACACCAAAAACATCAAAATCGGTTAAAAACTCTAGGAGGAGTTCTACTCACAAAATAACCCCTAGCAAATTAATTATGTATAGATAGATACTAGCTGTTGTACCCGTGGTTTCGCACACGGTCCAAAGTTTCGCCTCATAGTAATTAATGTTTATTGTTTTAAGGGTTGTTATTACTTGCACCCCGATGCGGCTTTGCACGGATAGACAAATCAAAGTTAAATCTATATTAGCAACAAAAACATATCAATAAATATAGTACACAATGTGTTTCTTATGGGGATTTTTAGTAACTTAAACCCTCCAAACCACCCTAAAATTTAGAATTTTTTGGAAACCTTTCTTAGGGAGCACCTAGGGCTCTAGAGGAAGCTACATACCAAATTTCATTCCAATCCGTTTGCTTTTTTTTCTAGTAACTTTGACCCCCCCCCCCCCAAAAAA
>JAGFPH010009010.1:3462-18246 GCA_018207615.1 Philaenus spumarius
AAATAAAACCTGCTAATATTGGACCGAAAACCTTTGTTTTGGTAAAACCCGCATGTAAATCGGCCCAGTAGAAGTCTCAGACGAACTGTCCAAATGTTTTTTTTTATGGCTTTAAATACATAGATTGAACTGTCTGTCTGTGATTTCAAAATATAAGCTTTTTTCTAAGCTCATATGATGGTTATTCACCCATTACAAAAACCTATACGCACATTTTATAATTCGTTTGTCTTTCTGTCTGTTTGTTTGGCCGGGCTAATCTCCGGAATGGCTGAATCGATTTTGACGAAACTTTCATTAACATGTAGAGGACTATTCAGAGAATACTTTATGCTACTTTTTATACAGAAAATATTTAAAATTCCTGTTAAAATAGAAAACAAGTAAAAATTAAGGACAAAATTAGGGATTTTGTGGACAAATGTTGGGGCATTGCTTGTCTATTTCGATATATGTCTTACATTATGCTCAGGTCACATCTATCAGCACCGCCCTACTTTTATCCAAGTGCCTCTGTCCTAATCAATCATCATTTCATAAAAATCCTATTACAAATTTAAAAAAATTACGAACAAAATTAGTGATTTTGGAGTTTGCATTCCCTTCACCGATTGTAACCGCAGGGGCAGAGCCTCAAGTTTACAATAAAATGCAGTAAACCTGTTTGTGGAACCTGAGTTTTGCACATCAAGCAGCTTGAACTCTTGTAATGGGCTTGAGTGGGAGAGGTTTGCTTAGAACATTAAATTTAGCCTAAAACATCAAGCATTTCAGATCCAGTTGCCGGTATAGTAATCTTTTAATTTCGGAAAAGTTAAAATGTTTAATTAATTTAATCAGTCTTGAGAACGTCCAACCGTGAAGATTTTAATTCAGAAAACTTGGACAAAAATACCGTTTGAAGGTGAGGTATATAAATAGATTTTTAAATCATAATTGTAAAGTTAAAAAAGACCAGACAAAAAAATAGCGATGAAAACATTTTCTATTTAATTTCTGCACAATTATATAAGTTAAACAAATATAAAATTATATTACACTAGAAGGCTCCGCCCCCTGCTTGCTTCGCTCGCCAACCCCCGCGGTGACTCGCGTCGAAGCAAATGCAAACAGGTTATTTTTTATAAATAGGTCCTACTATTAAATTATAATATGTCTTATTTATTTTAATTAGGATGTATCATGGTGGTTTCTTATTTTTAAATTCCTTTATTTATTAAGGGTTTATTCTCTAGCTTTAAGGAAAGTATAACAATTACCATTTCTACTACATTTTCACCGCTTAGCAGCAAAATGTCAATCTATGATACTTTTTTATGTATATTGTAAGAAATAAATGTACAATTTTTCAGCTCACAAACTTTAAGGAAAGTATAACAATAATTAGTTTTATTGTTTTAGGGATTATTATCACATTTTCACCCCTTAGCAGCACGCGACAAAATGTCAATCTATGATACTTTTTTATGTATATTGTAAGAAATAAATGTACAAATTTTCAGCTCACAAACTTTAGGGAAAGTATAGCAATTAATATTTATTGTTTTAGGGGTTGTTTTAACCATTAAATCAAAATTAACTCTAGTCTATGTTACTCAAGGATAGTGTAGCTTTTTATTAGTAAAACTATTTTTTCAATCTGTTCATTAGTTCCAGAGATCACCCCCTACATACAACCAAATAAACTAACAAATTTTACCTCTTTATAATATTACTAGGGGAGACCCCTGCGTGCTTCGCACACCAACCCCCAATGGAAGCTTCTAAAAACATGTTTTACTTGTAATAAAGTTTAGAATAAACAATAATCTCAAAAATAAGATGGGAAATAATGTTAAATGTTCAAATTAAATTATTTCTTATATTTTATAACAGCAGTTATAGAAATGGTAAAAAGAACCAGTAAGGCTAACAACAGACGAGACACCGGTGTACGGGACACTTTCCGGTGTCCCAGCTTCTCGCGGGGAGAGACACCGTAGAGCCACAGAATCTGGTAGCGCGCTACTCAGTGTCTCATCTGTTGACACACATTTAATTGATAGTACATTTAGTGTCCCGTACACCGGTGTCTCGTCTGTTGTTAGCCTAAGGCTCAGGTCTACACTTTAATACCCTAACCTAAAAGCTAGAAATAGACAAATAATTGTTTTAAATTTTGAAATCAGCTGTTAATGGAAATATTGGAGCAAATAGCTACATTGTCTGTTATTTTATTCAATTGGTTGCTATGGTAATAAATGTAAATACATGTGTTGGTTTATCATTCTAGGACTAACCTAAGAAATTTTCCGACTAAATTTACAAATATTGAAATAAAAAAGTTTTTATCGAAATGAATTATAGCCTATGTTACTCAGGGATAGTGTAGCTTTTTATTAGTAAAACTATTTTTTCAATCGGTTCAGTAGTGGTAGAGATTACCCCCTACATACAAAAAAAAAAAAACTTTATCTCTTTATAATATTAGTATAGATTAATAACAATCCCCAAAGCTAAGTTGGTAAATAATGTTAAATGTTCAGATCAAATTATTTCGTATATTTTATAACAGCAGTTATAATAAAGGTTAAAAGAACCAGTAAGGCTCAGGTCTACAGTTTAATAAAAACCTAACCTAAAAGTTATAAATTTAAATAATTATTGCTTCAGTTTGAAATCAGTTGTTAATGGAAATATTTTAGCAAACATCAGCTTTATCTGTTATTTTATTCCATTGGTTGCTATGGTTATGAACCTAGGCCTAACCTAAAAATTTTTTTGGACAAAATTTAAAATATTGAAATAAAAAAATGTTTTTATCAAAATTAATTATAGAATATGTTACTCAGGGAGGGATAGTGTAGCTTTTTATTAGTAAAACTATTTTTTCCATTGATTCAGTAGTTACTTTCCAGAGATTACCCCCTACATACAAACAAACAAACGAAAAAACAAACATTACCTCTCTATAATATTAGTACATAAACTAAGAGTGAAATGCGTGTAGTATTTTTACTTCGTGAAGGGAACAAAGAACGAAATCCCCTGCAGTATAGGCAATACTGATACCTGCGTGGTCACTGACCCTTCATGCTGATTGTAGGCTATCTGGATGTAATTACGGGGCATTATGGTTGGAGGCTGAGTGAAAAAGATTTGCGAATCACAGAATACGTCGGCCGATTTTATTAGCCTACAGTTCCCCGACTTTGTAACTCTAATGAAGGCACGAACAAAATGTTTAAAAAAAAACCTAAATTATGTGCTTAAGACCACACGGGAAAAGTCTAAACTTTTTAACACAACTTAGGAAATGAGGAAGCACAATGTCCATTTCAGAGGTATTACCAATTAACACATTGCGTTTACGTTAGCGGATTAAGCCTATGACGTAGGACAATCTGTTACACTTATATACCCAACTCAAATATACTAAACTAGCAATGAGTTCGTGGCATAACCGGCTAAGGCGTAAGTCTATGGTGATTTACTCTGCTGGTTCGAATCTCGGCAAGATAACAATTTTTTTTAAACTGACGGAATAGAGGACTTCATAAAATGCATGACGTTAAAATCCGATGCAATGTCAGCAAACATAGCGCCGAGGTACGCCTATAGAAGTCTACCCTTCAATAATGTCAATCAACATAGGATATGCATTTTTATCTGTATTAAATATCGTTTACCAGTCGATTATATTTTAGAAGGCAATTCAACTACGTAAATAATATAGTTTTATAGCCTTCTTCAAAAAAGTTCAACTTCACTTTTTTACTGAATAATATCTGTTAATGATACACGATTGGTGTTTCACTGAATAAAAACGTCATTCTATCTAAAACATCTCTCTTTTATGTGCAAAATTCCTGACATTCACGCAACATTCTGACCCTACTGCTCATGCGTCAGTTCCGGGCCACCACTACCTCCACCACAATACTCCCATCCAGTGCCTCTGTTCTAATCTATCGTAATTTCTGTGAAAATATCAAACTATACAATAATCTGTTTGCATTTACTTCGCCAAGAGTCGGCCGAGGTGTTGGTGAGAGAAATTAGTAGGAGAATACCGAACGTTTTTGGTAATGTATATAGTAGAATAAATAAATTTAAAAAACATATTTTCGAAGAACGCCTTCGGTACATGCGATATGATACACTTTTCTGGTCTCTATAATATCTTAATAAACAGACGTACATCTATACTAATAAAATAAAGAGGTAAAATTTGTTTGTTTGTTTGTATGTAGGGGGTAATCTCTGGGACTACTGAACCGATTGAAATAATAGTTTTACTGTAATACAAAGCTTCACTGTCCCTGAGTAACATAGGCCATTATTAATTTTGATAAAAACATTTTTTATTTCAATGTTTGTAAATTTAGTCCGAAAAAATATTTAGGCCTAGACTGATAAACCAACACATATTTCTTTAATGTATTTACATTCATTACCATAGCAACCAATTGAATAAAATAACAGATAATACAGCTGTTTGCTCTAATATTTCCATTACACCTGATTTCAAACTTTGAAACAATTATTTGTATTTCTAGCTTTTAGGTTAGGTGTTTATTAAACTTTAGACCTGATCCTTGCTGGTTCTTTTAACCTTTATTCTAAATGCTGTTACAAAATAAACGAAATAATTTGATTTGAACATTATTTACCATCTTAGCTTTGGGGTTATTATTAATCCTACACCTTTATTACAAAGAAAACATAACATGATTATGTGTATAGATGGTTCCAATGGGGTTAGCGTGCAGAGCACGCAGGAGTTTCCCCTAGTCTATACTAATAGACCTATTATAAAGAGGTAAAGTTTGTTTGTTTGTATGTAGGGGGTAATCTCTGGAACTTCCGAACCGATTGAAAAAATAGTTTTACTTATAAAAAGCTACACTATCCCTGAGTAACATAGGCCATAATTCATTTTGATAAAAACATTTTTTATTTTAATGTTTCTAAAATTAGTCCGAAAAGATTCTTAGGTTAGGCCTAGACTGATGAACCAACAAATGTATTTACATTTATTACAATAGCAACCAATTGAATAAAATAACAGATAAAACAGGTTTGCTCTAATATTTCCATTAACACCTGATTTCAAACTTTGACGTAATTTATTTTTGTTTCTAGTTTTTAGGTTAGGTGTTTAGACCTGATCCTTGCTGGTACTTTTAACCTTTGTTCTAACTGGTGTCATAAAATATACAAAATAATTTGATTTGAACATTTAACATTATTTACCATCTTAGCTTTGGGGTTGTTATTAATCCTACACCTTTATTATAAAGAAAACATAACATGATTATGTGTATAGATGGTTCCAACAAGTTGGCGTGCGGAGCACGCAGGGGTTTCCCCTAGTTTACTATACTTTAGCAAATGGGTGAGTAAAAAACAACTCTTTGTTTTGATCGGAATGCAGCAAAGTTGAGTGCGTTTACGACTATCAGCTGTGTACATTGTAACAATGGTATTACAACACAATGACAACAATACTGTCCCAAGCGTCAACCAGGTAAGTATTGGCTCGTTGCCAAAGTGAATGTTATATAGAGGATAATCTCAACCTTGGCTTTAATAAGCGTACTTATGATGAAGCCTGATACAGCTAACCTTGACTGAAGAAGGATTGGTAATTACAATTTGCAGATTAACCATAAAGCTCGTCCACAATGCGAAACTCATTCCCCCAGCCTCTTCAGGCCCAAAATTTAGGGTGTCGTCTCCACAGCGCCGAGTCTCTACAGCGCCGAGGGTAAATTAGTCTCTACAGCGCCGAGGCCATAAATTATCGGGGATGCGGAATACGGTTGTATGACAACACGACTGAATGCTACCTGGAACCCTTGGGGGGCAATAAAAATATTTGCAGGGTACGACATTACGACGTTGCCGAATCTCATTAGCGATTCAGTCGTAAAGTCGTACTCTGCGCGAGTTCCCAGCCCCTAATCCCTCCGCGTCTACCTGCGAGGCTGTCTTGAAGAAAACTTTATCCATACAAGAACTGAGTTCATAGCTAGACACTATTTACCCCTTTAAAGTCACTTCACATATTTTGCCGATAACAGTATGATTATAATATTTGTATAATTATAACATTTCGTCGTATTATCACTTTATATAATTAGAATAAAAAAAAAACTAGAGGACTTACCTAAACTGTTTAATCACATTATGTTGCCGATAACAGTATGATTATAATATTTGTATATTTATAATATTTCGCCGTATTATCACTTTATATAATTAGAATAAAAAAAAAACTAGAGGACTTACCTAAACTGTTTAATCACAGTATGTTGCCGATAACAGTATGATTATAATATTTGTATAGTTATAATATTTCGTCGTATTATCACTTTATATAATTAGAATTAAAAAAAAACTAGAGGACTTACCTAAACTGTTTAGTCACAGTATTTTGCCGATAACAGTATGATTAAAATATTTGTATAATTATAATATTTCGTCGTATTATCACTTTATATAATTATAATTAAAAAAAAAAACTAGAGGACTTACCTAAACTGTTTCATCACAGTATGTTGCCGATAACAGTATGATTATAATATTTGTATAATTATAATATTTCGTCGTATTATCACTTTATATAATTAGAATAAAAAAAAAAAACTAAAGGACTTACCTAAACTGTTTAGTTACAGTATTTTGCATGAGAACATTGCATGTATTTTGCATGTATATGCATTGTAAATTTGCTGAGTACGCAGGGGTACGGGCTAAATATTATCACCACTGGCTGTCAAACCCTCATCAAGATTTACCCCGGTCTAAAAATAAATCTTTTAGAGCTTTTTCGCCAAACTGTCATAAGTATTGCCTGGAAAACAATACTTTTTATAAGCTTTAAATATCCCAAAAGCAGTAATGAACAATCTAACACCTTATTTGAGAAAGGCTGAAATACATATGTTTGGTGTATTTCGTTAAATATTTTTCCGATTTTTTACGAAATAAAGTGTTTATTTTTCAACAAACAAACTTTCAAACCCTCATCAAGGTTTACCCCGGTCAAGCCGTGCAGAGTACGACAACAAGACTGAGCCCACTCGCAGCTGCACCACAGTCGTGTTGTCGTACCCTGCAAACCAGGTAAACCGATGACCCTTGGCAGTTTTATCGCACAGTCTTGTTGTCGCTTTACCGCGGAATACTACCCCCGGAAAACTACCCCCCCAGGTGAAACGTGACGTCACGAAATCTGCCAACTAACCAATATGAGAGCCGTGTCCGCGACTGGAATACTACCCCCCCCTAGCAAAAGCGGGTCGCCGGAATACTACCCCCTGGAAAACTACCCCCCCCAAGCAGGTTCCTACAATTATATACTGTTATCGGCAACATACTGTGACTAAACAGTTTAGGTTAGTCCTCTAGTTTTTTTTTATTCTAATTATATCGAAACTTGAATGTGCGTGATTGGAAAACTGCCCCCCCGATCTCTGACGTCAAAATGACGTAGGAACCTGCTTGGGGGGATAGTTTTCCGGGGGGTAGTATTCCGGCGACCCAAATTATCTAATGGTCTGCTCAGTGATTCAGAAGTGACGAGGGTTAATATCTTCTCTTTTAAAATGAATCCGTAATGGTTTTCATTGCAGACATGATACGCCTCGAATTCTAAAATAACATAATGAATTTAATATAATGTAAAAATTTAATAACTAGAATAACTAAGAAAACCCAGGAAGGTACATACTATATCATACGTAAAAAAGAAAGAACTATTCTTTCTTAGCAGATTGATATAAAATATTAACAATAATAATAATTTGTTGCTATTTAATGATTTTTCGGACGTTGGCACTTCTTGCATGTTTTGAAACGTCCGGTTAAACAGGACTTTGGCGGAATATAAATTTATAGGCCTGTAAACCTTTCTCTTAGTTTTTATGTTGCGAATAGACTCTTGGTGTTTTGGAACGTTGTTATTGCTCTCAATGAATATTTTGTTGGTTCAAATTATTTTCTCGACTTTGACCTACCTACTATATGAATATACATTTCTTAATTAACGCATGCGCTTTAAGTGGAAAACACAACTACTAGCAGTTAGGAAAGTGTCAAGGGAACTCGTTGCACGATAACAATAAGACTTTGCCGTGTTAAAAGCAAGGACTCGTAACAATTTCTAAGAACATTCAATAATTGGTAAACATAAAACTATTATCATTAAACAACTTCAGGGCTCTGTCCTTTGCTCGCGGCCCAGAAAATGCAAACAGATTATTTTATATTCTTGATATTTTCACGTGAACTACGATTGATTAGGACAGGGGCACTTCGATTGTGGTAGAGTGGTAGGGGTAGCGGAGACGTAAATCACGACGCATGCGCAGTAGGACCAGAGTTTTTTCTATCTATGATTATAGATCATGAATAATAAAATAGATCATGCATGCATACGGGGGCTGTGTGCCGAAAAAAAAAGGTTGTCGCGAAAATAGTGCATGATCGCGCCGCGAGGTAGCACTAGGGAGAAATCGTTGGTAGCATTGGTGTTTCACACAGCTTCCGTCGTTTCCCCAATAGATAGCGCCACTATCGTCGAATTTTCAGTGGAACGAAATATTGCATGGGATCGGAGTTCTATTAGGTTATCCAAATACAATGCTATGATAGAGTAATAAGTTTCAGTATAAACACTCTAACGTAATGTTTTGCTTGAATAACATTATCTACATTAATATTATAAAGAGGTGAAATGTGTTTGTTTGTTTGTATGCAGGGGGGTAATCTCTGGAACTGCTGAACCGATTAAAAACTAGTTTTTCTAATAAAAAGCTACACTATCCATGAGTAACTTAGGCTATGATTCATTTTGATGAAAACATTTTTTATTTCAATATTTGTAAATTTAGTCGGACAAAATTTTAGGTTAGGCCTAGACTGATGAACCATCACCATGTAATTTACATTTATTACCATAGCAACCAATTGAATAAAATAACAGATAAAACAGCTGTTTGCTCCAATATTTCCATTAACAGCTGATTTCAAACTTTGAAGCAATTATTTGTACTTCTAACTTTTAGGTTAGGTTTTTATTAAAGTGTAGACCTGAGCCTTGCTGGTTCCTTTAACCTTTATTGTAACTGTAGTTATAAAATATATGAAATAATTTGATTTGAACATTTAGCATTATTTAGCTTTGGGGTTATTATTAATCCTACACCTTTATTATAAAGAAAACAACATAATTATGTGTGTAGCAGGTTCCAAAGGGGTTGGCGTCCGGATCACGCAGGGGTTTCCCCTATTTTAATATAAATACAAAATATGTTCGCCTTTAAATAAACAATTATAGGTTAGACCTATTACTAACCAACACACGTTTCTTGAATCCATTTACATAGAAACCAACCTAGCAAATGATTTAGAATGAGTTAATTATTTTCTACAACCAACAGCGTTTTTAGGTTAGGTTGATATAATAACATACCAGTTGTTCAAAAAGTATGGGATCCCTTTCGTGACTTTTAGACGACGAAAATAAGAGAGATGAAAAATTGGGAATTTCTTTGGATCGTTAGTAACTAATTTTACAAACTTTCAAGACCTTCGTGAATAGACAGATTTCCCAAATAGTTGGTAGAACCCCTAAAAAATATAAACTTAATTTTGAAATTCACCCAACTCACATCAGCGGTTCAGCTGCGTGATCGCATTATTGTAATGCAGGTGTCAAAGGATAAACAAGTTATTTAAAAAAAAAAAAAAACACGAAACAAAATTTGATGGTAACTGTCTACAACTTTTAAAACCATAAGTTGAGCAGAAATTGTATTATTAGAATTATTTGTATGGATTAAATTTATTGAAAGACCATTGTAAAATTTGTCATAAAAGGTTGTAAACGAAGGCTCAGACAAAATTATAGGGAATCCATTATCACTCCGGAAATATAATAACATTGGCTCCAATAAACAACCTTGCAGTAGTCCAAACAAAGCTGTTTTTTATTTCCGACAAAAGAAGATATACCTATTGGTGTTTTCATTGATAATTGCGTGGTAGTATAAAAGGCCATTCTAAATTTACCATAATACAGTAATGTAGGCCAATGCGAGCGTCAAGGTAATTGGATAGTTCACGAAGGCCAGTGGTAACTTCAAGGGCAAGCGGAACTAGTTTACTAGGTCCTAAACTTGATCCTAGGTTTATATCCTTTGTAGTTTATTCGCGCAAAACACTATGTGTGCATTGTTGTCGACTTTTTACACACGTTTTTCGCTGAGTGTTGGGCAGTTTTTATTCCCTATCCACTTTATCACCACGAGAAAAATCAAATATACTGTCTTTAAATTGTGACTCAAAAAATGTATCTTGGCGAATTTCATTATGTGTCAGGAACCCTCCATCTTGTAGTAATAGTAATAATAATGTAAGTAATTAAGTAAGTAACCGTATAGGTTAGGTATACATCATCACTTGGTATGCATCCAAATCTATATTGGCTATATGGACATTTTGCTGAGATCAGAGTTTTGAGTGAAAAGTGGAGGCGCTAGTTGTAAGGAACCAACAGAAGTAGGCCTATTAGACGGGAAGTGAACGAACTCGTCTGCTAGTGATCTGGTCCAGCAGAGATTTGGAATGGTTTAAATAAACAAAGTTCAAACTATTACATGTTTCACCGCCTTTATTAAAAACCTTTCTACACCTCCCTATCATGACAAACGCACGTTCGCTCGCACAGCCGCTAGAGGAAGATGCCATCTCTAAGGCTTTTATTACACTAGGCCGCCAGACAGCGCAATCAGCTGCACCACCGGTGGCTTAACCGGCGACACGTGTTGGGCTACCGATGGCGCAGCCAGCCACTCTTAGTTCGGTCCTACGGAGTTTTTCTTCTGGTATGATACACTTTCTCATTTTCGTATCTTTCCCGGTAATATCAACTTTTATTAACGAAAATAATAAAAAAGACGATTTAGACATTCTTAAGTAATTACAAAACAGTTCATCAGAAAGAGTATAGTACAACCTTCTAGATTCGCTTAACGATAGCATTAAAAGTATAAGGAGGAGCATATATGTATACTTGTTGTCCTACATGTTCTCTCATCACTAGCGCACAGTAGTTCGCCAAATCGTGTGGTGGCGGAACTGGCTGCGTCTCCTGGCACCCCAGTGCTAAAGGCTCGGTATGTTGCGATGTCCCACCACGACTCTCCACCACCCAAGACTGCTGACTGGCTGCCCTACTCCGCGACCACGTCGGCAGCTAAGGGAGGCGGAGAGTCGTGGTGGGACATTGTATCATACCGAGCCTATTACACTGGGCAGCCATGAAGTGCAGCCAGTCCTACATAATTTCATTCCAAGCATTCAAATTACTTGATTATTACTGTAAGCTTCAGAACTGGCGTCCCAAATTGTTCAACGGCACAACTGAAATCTTCGGTGTTCACTTTTGTCTACAATAACTTCTGGCACTCGTCTTTCCCTTTTGTCGTGTCTACACTTTCACTTCCAATCCTTTTCACGGAGACAATCTGCAGTTCACTAGACGTACTTAGTACACAGTGCGCAGAAAAGAGTGCGAGGAAAACAGACTGCTCGGCTGTATAGAACTACCATATGACCGAACAAAGAGAGATTGGCTGCGCCTGCGCCACCCGTTGTCCTACACATGTCGCCGACTGAGTCACTGGTGGCGCAGCTGGTTGAGCCGTCTGGCGACCTAGTGTAATAAAGACCTAGTTAGCCAGACCACCAGAAAAGGGATCAATCACAATCGAATCGGAGTATGGTGGAGGGGTAGCGGCGACTTTGATCCCGACGCATGCGCAGTAGGGCCATAGTTTTTGCGTGAATGACATAAATTTATTTATATAATAGAGAGAATAATAATTCGACCACGCAGCTGAACCGCTGACGTGAGTTGAGCAAATTTCCAAAATTAAGTTTATAGGCCTATGTTTTAGGGTTTCAACCAACAATTTGGCAAATAGGTCTATTCACGACGGTGCTGAATAGCTGCAAAATGGTTCGCCCGCCTATTGGGAGTATCTTCAACACACAAAACATTGCGTACTTCGCACGCCAACCCCACGGTGGAATCCACCAAATGGCTTTGAAGCGGGTAGTTTTATGGTAATTTACGTTTTTTTATCGATTTTGGGAGAACCAAGCGAGCTAAAAGGTCGCATAAAAATAATGTGCAGAATAACATCCTATATTTACATTTGTAGAAAAAACTGAAAAACAAATTCATTCTCGTAAGAAAAATCTCATAAAATAAATACTTACGGTCAAAAAACGTGCATCCGGTTGTTGGATTTTTTGACTAACGAACTCTTCCGAGCGACGTAGACAACCAACATGTGTACCAAATTTGAACCAAATCGGACTTAAAAGCGGCCGCTAGAGTGCGAACACATATATACATATATATATATATATAGCCTACATATTTGATTTTTAATGACACCCCAAAACGTGTTCTGGGGACCATGATCGGTGCTAATTTGCTACTCCCGACCTTGGGTCTTACCATAAGGGCCACTGCAATAGCTCATGTTTCCTATGGAAATTCGCTAATAATGTACATACCAAAGTATTATGATATATACAGGGTGTTTCAGAACTCCCTACCAATATTTTAAGGCATTGTTTCTTGGTTAGAAACATATGTAAATATCATATTTAAATTTTCCGGAAGTCCTTAGTTACTCACACATCCGCAATTTTTGTTTTTTCACTTATTATTTTTTTTATAAAAAATGGTTCAACATACGAAATTGAAACTTTGCATGAACATTTATGACAACTAGACAAAGTAAAAAAAAATTATGACAATTTTTCAAATTCATAAAACAAAATGGCGGCCATTAAAAATTTTGTTTCTTAAATAACTAAAGAACCGTTGATTTACAAAAATTTTACAAGAATACCTTTTTTAAGCTAATTTAATTACAAATCGATTGAATCCTTATTTGTTTTAAATTGGACGAATATTAACTGAGATATAGCAGCTTTAGTGATACGTGACCGCTGGAGGTTAGTTGCAGTGCATGCCAAGGCATGCGGCTAAAGTCTGCCACAACAATGCAACAGTCTCCGTCCGCTTTTAAAGTTATTTTTAAGCGATTTTAAATTATTTCAAACAATAATAAAATTATTACATAACCCTCTTGGTCTTGGCATAAGTTTAGAATAACTGTAATTTATTTTACTTAAGTAGAGAAAAATTGGTAAAGATTTGTGAACAATATGCTTTTTATTTACATAAATACAAAAACTTCAATACATTCTGAATGAAAAATACAAAAGAAAATGGATACATTTAACAGAGGTTGGAAAACATTGCCAGACTTCAAATAAGTTGTTCGAAATGCCGTCCACCTACACGGTTACAGGCCCTGAAACGGGCTTCCATTGACTGGAAAATGTTTGCATTTTCTTCTTGAATGACGGCTCCAGCCTCCACAATTCTACCCACCAACTCAATTTCATTTTCCACTGGAGTAGAGTAAACAAGTTCTTTCATACGCCCCCAAAAGTAAAAGTCCAGTGGCGTCAAGTCTGGAGATCTAGGTGGCCACGCTGTCGGACCCCCTCGCCCGATCCAACACTCACCAAATGTCACATCCAAGTACTCCCGCACATTGTTCCCAAAATGAGCAGGGGCGCCGTCGTGTTGCAACCACATTCCCATTATTTCTTGTAGCGGAACTTCCTCCATCAAGTCCGGAAGAATGTCTCTCAGAAACACCAGGTAGGTGGGAGAATTAAGTCGGTTTGGCAAAATGTATGGACCAATGACGTGGTAACCGAGAACACCTGCCCAGACATTAACTGAAAACCGATTTTGATTTCCTTTCTGAATAATTTCGTGAGGATTTTCTTCTGCCCATACGTGACTATTTCTACTGTTGAATATGCCATCTCTAGTGAAGCTACTTTCATCTGTGAAAAGAACCTTTTCAAGGAAATCTGGTTCGTCTGCCATCTTGTGAAGGAACCAACGAGAGCAAGCAACACGACGAGGATAATCCCGAGGTTCAAGTGAGTGAACCTTATCTAAATGAAACGGATACAGCTTCTCATCATTTAAAACTCTCCAAACAGTGGCATTGCTCGTATTCATTTCATGATCAACCGCCCGAGTACTGGTTCGGGGATTTTCTTCAAATTTGATGAGAACATCCTCTTCAAATTGAACAAATCTAATGGACTTATCCCTACCTGTGTCTGATCTATTAATCTGAAAAGTTCCATTTTCCCGTAGCCGATTGTGGACTGCAGTAAAAGTCTTTATACATGGTAATCGTCTATGTAGAAATGTTCTTCTTGTCTGAGATGAATTTCCTAATGCAGTTCCATACATAAAATGCATGTCGCAGTACTCTTCATTAGTGTAGTCAGCCATTTGGTCTTCTTTAAGTAGTTTTTTCTAACCAATATCCACTTAAGAAACAGAAATAACAAAATATTTTCTTAAATAATTAATTAATAACACGTTTGCTTTTTAAATAAACAGTAAATTTAAACAGCTAATGTGAAAAAGTTAGAGGAACTGACTACATTGAATAAATAATAACATTTTCAGGCAACAATGAAATGAGCTGATTAGTTTGTAAACAAGTAGGTTGACTTTCACCACAGCTGATATAAAACGTTTGGGTATTTTGTGTGAATTTTAAAGACAGTAAAAAGGAGTGCAATTTTTAAGCCATCCTAATGATAGATAATTGATAAAAAAGATACTTTTAGGGTTATGTAATAATTTTATTATTGTTTGAAATAATTTAAAATCGC
>JAGFPH010009010.1:25367-42271 GCA_018207615.1 Philaenus spumarius
AAGAGCATAGCCCTGTTCACATTACACGCTCACGGCAAAATGTCTACGTCTTGCCGTGTAGCAGCCGTTCACTGCATCCACGCTATACTTTGTCCAAACAGACGTGCGCTCTAAACCATCAAATTGACCCTCGCTCCCACTCGTGCAGACATGCACACTCACACGGCCTACCTGCTTAATGGTTCTTCTATGAATCACCAACTAGCCCTTGTGCTACAAAATCACATTCTTCTAACTGTTAACTTTACTTAATTTTTACTCTACTGAATTCTTTATATTATTCCTCGCAAAATGAGTCCAAACATGGTACAATTGTCACAACTCTAAGCGGTTTTACGGCCAGTAGGTTACAAAATCATAAATGTGACTACTTAAAAATGGTTATTGCAATGTCACAAATGTACCGTGTTTGGACTCATTTCGCGAGGAATAATATATAGAGTTAACATTTAGAAAAATGTGATTTTGTAGTTGGTGAATCATGGAAGAAAGATTAGCGCCAGGTAGGCAGTGTGAGTGGGTCTGCGCGTGGGGAGCGAAGGTCGATTAGAGCGCTCTTCTGTTTGGACAAACTATAGTGACGACCGTAACCTAATGTAGGCTTTCACACTAGCCTACTTGGTTTTATTCGTTTGGCAGCATTGCCCAAGTCGCTCTCAAAACAAGTGTTAAGTTTTTCTAGTTGTTGCAATTATTAATTATTTGACTTATTATTAATTTAAATAGAGGCAGCAGTTGAAGCAGACTTTTGAATTAAACCTGTGCTGTGGGAAAGATTTCTTCATATCTACAAAGATAGACATTCTAAAAATTGCCTGGCGTGACGGTTGCGCAGTTCTATAGTCAGATTCTGATGCTCTTGATGACAAAAACAAAAATGTGTTGTAATTTATAAAAGAATTTGTATTTCTATTGATATTTGAAATACCAAATTCATTTGAGGAGTTTGTATGCCAATTTAACAAAATTAAAATTTTATTTTGAGCCGTACGAACTTCCAACTGACATGTTCCTTATGACCGGGCATGAAAACGGACATGATTTTTTGAAATTGCCGTCTAAGACGCTGGCGGATCCAGGGGGGGGGGCTGTGGGAGCTGCAGCCCCCTTTGGGTTATTATATTTTTGTTAAACCGTCTAAGTGGCAGACTGCTCAATTGAGTAGTGTCAGACAACACAACTTGTATCGAATATTTCACCCACTAAATATTATTAAATCTCAATAAAACAAAAACCATTGGAAAGAAAAGGGTTTAAACTTCAATTTTTGTATTTACAAATTTCTTCTAAAAAGTATAGTTACATATGTAATCATCGTTGTAAAATTGTAGTTGCCTGAATTAATATTGATGCCGCGCTAGAAAGCGTAAGGAAATGACTCAAACTTGTCTTTTTTTAAAGGCACATAATCGTTAGACAGACTTGTTTTGATAAGAAGATAAGGACACCACAGGATTTGTCAAGATTTTAACTTTCTACCACGATCTTCTAATCATTCGTCACTCTTATAGTTTCTTAGATATGAATTTGTCTGTAAACCCTTGCAATTGGACAGTTTTCAAAAAATGAGAAAGCACATTTTGCAATTGATGTATCTATTACAAAACTATATGCAGTATTCTTATAATAATTTTTATATCGATTTGAAGTGCAAGTTCTATATTTTCGTTTAATTGACCGAGCGAAGCGAGGTCTCCGTTTTAACTCGACCGTTCGGCATTTCGTCTGTGTGTCTGTTTGTCTCACGATTACGGCCAAATGCCTTGACCGATTTTGATGATTTTTGCATGAATGTTCCTTATTCCTAGGCCGAGCCAGGTATATATACGGTTTTTTCCATTTTTCATTTTTAACCAATTAAATAAAATAAAAATGGCGGCTGGACCGTTTCTCTCAGTGTATGGTTTTTTCCAAAGACAGTTTGTGGCTTAACCGTAAGTCGAATTTGAAAACTAACAACATTTCGCCGATAGCAAATTTGATTTTCAACAAAATTGTATTCTTGATGTTTTCCCGTATCTCTAACGGTAAGCTCACAAAATGGCCGTAAACTTCAAATTTGTTAAAAATCGTCCAAGTTTTTGTATTTCAACCATGTTTTATACGTTTATTCTAAACCAATTTAAAAGTGTTCCATGTAGCTTTTTTGTAGATAAAGGTTCAAAGAACTCATATATGCCTGTAAAAAATTATTGAAGTAAAATTAACAAAGTTATTAGTTCAAGAAACAAGCATGTTCAGTAACGAAAGGAAAAAGTTCAAATTTAGGCCTACATAAAAAGTAGTAAAAATTATTGTAATTTTTTCACAAATGTAAAAACGTTTCGGAATTTAGTTATAAATAGAATTGTATAAAATTATTTATCAATTTCAGATTTCTTATTTGAAAACACCAGTTTTTATGTTCCTACTGCAAGACTGCTAACAAAACTAAGAATGTTTTGAATAGTAATTTAGGAATATATATTTTGCCCAAAAATTACATATACTAATAAGAAAGTGTAGAGGATAAGAAAGTGTAGAGAATAAATCAAAGAATTAAACTGCATACTTGCAAATTATCATTGTAAATTTCATAAAAGTATATGTCTTAGCTTTACTTGAATTACAAAATGAGATGAAACAAATGAAACCTCTCGACGATAAAGGACAGACAAAAAATGACCGTTGGACACCGTGGGAAGTGTTGGTACATGGGTTGAGATCACTATCACGACGTTTTAACATCGTTTGTTTTTATTATTTCTAATATTGGAATATGATATGGAAGTTATGGAACTGTAAATACATTCTTAAGTTTTATTTATTTAAGTATGTAAATATTTAATTCTATGTTGTCCTTCTATAACGCGATATTTTTAGCTTTCTTACGTATTATTAACCTATATAAATCACAATGCCTCTAAAAGAAAATATTTAGCAGTTAAAGCTCAAGAAAAGAAAAAAACGAGAACTAGAAATCCCGGAATCGTGGGAATTGCAAAATAATGTTTCACTGGCTAAACCTTGTGCTTACTTCCTTACTGGCACACTATTTTAACCTGAGCTTAAAACCACATTTGTTATTTGCGATATTTTTAGCTATTTTACACATTATTAACCTATATAATACACAATGCCGCTAAAAAAATCTTTAGCAGTTAAAACCCAAGAAAAGAAAAAAACGAGAACTAGAAATCCCGGAATCGCGGGAATTGCAAAATAATGTTTCACTGGCTAAACCTTGTGCTTATTTCCTTACTGGCATACTATTTTTAACCTGAGCTTAAAACCACATTTCTTATTTCAACGAGCGAGTTCTACTGTTCACAGAACTACTAGTATAAGGAAAACCTGGTTTAGTGTTCCGAACTATTCGGTATTTCTGTTAAATATGTACATTTTCAACGCCCCAGGCGCGTTAGCCTTTCCTGTCTGGCTGGAACTATATAGGTACTATACATTTGTGAGAATTTTGATTAGTTGTTGTAATTTAGTAAAATAAGTTTTTAGAATAAATCTATTTAAAAATTTCAAGTATACAGTTCAATTCTATGGTTTATTCTCTACAATTTGTTATAATAAAACTTTATTTTTGGGTAAAGCGTGTAATCCTTAATTCCTATTCAAAATGGGTGAAATAGTCTAAAAAGACGTTTTCAAGCACTGTATTCAAACAAAAATTCTTTACCCCCACCCCGGATTTTTTTATTCAAGGACTGTCCCTTCCTTGAAAACCGGCTGGATCCGCCCATGGTCTAAGAAGAGATCCCAAACTGGCGAGATTTAGGACTGAAAATTACACCAACGTTCGTAAGCACATCTATACTATTATATAAAAATCTAATGGTGTCTGTCTGTGTTTGTGTGTTACTCAATCACGTAAAAACTACAGGATGGATTTGAATGAAATTTGGCACACATATAGATCATGACCTGGCATGAGACATAGGCTAGAATTAATTTAGATTTAAGGGTTGAAACAACCCCTGAAACAATAAATATTTATTATCATACTTCCATTAAGACTAGATAGCTGGAAATTTTTGCATTTATTTCTTACAAGATATAATATATAAAAAGTAAACCATATTTGTATTTTTTAGTGCACTGCTAAGGGGTGAAAATCAACAAACAAAACAAATACAAATAGGGGTAAAACAATACAAATTAATTATTATACTTCCTATTAAGCTAGAGAGCTGGAAATCGGTACATTTATTTCTTACAATACGGTACCACCACGCGCATATTTTGTCGTGATTAATGTGTTTTCTGAACATATTATTAACGTATGAAATAAATAGGTTGTGTTATTAATATTTTTTGCATCGTTAATCTAATCACCGGAAATTCTTAAACTGTTAATTACTCACTTCATTTCACGGAAACATATTAGCCGCTCTGAGTCACACATCCGATAGTCCAATGTCTAAGCGGTGGTACCGTAATGATGTGAAACACAAGCTTTCCTTGTGACATTCTTTGATTGAAAAACATATAACTAATAAACTAAATTTAAATACTGTATTATTTAATAATATTGTTATGTATACATTTTAGACAACATTGAATTTAATAGCGTTACACAAAACCAACTCGATTGTTACCGCACACAAACAGGCTGCGCCTATATTGTTTGAGTTTTTTTGACCAAATTATGTCGTGTTTGGTATCATTCTTCTTATTTTTTCATCTACTTTTCAAATATTCTACTGAACTTTACAAATTATGATCATGAAAAGAAAGTTAATTTCCTAGAGGCGATTCAGAAACGAGACTCATTAAGGAATCATCTGCGGTCGGTTTGACCCAAGCCAGCCTCAGGTAGCCGAGCGATCCAGAGGACAGGTTACTTCATACAGACTATCTATGTATGTGTCTGAAGGCCAATCTCTCCTTCACCGAAAGAAACCATCATCTGGTACCGTGTCCCTTGACTGAAACAGAACATCTTGCTTGCCAAAGTTTAAGTCCCTCATCTCGCACAAAGTTCCTAACCTGTCTGAATGTAAGGTCTGTGGTATAGCAAAGGACGGTATCTGCTACCTTTATGCCTAGGCATATTTCCATCCTCTTTCCCAGACCTTAAGATCCGCTGGGATGACCCCAGCTACCACCGAGATGGCGTCCATGGACACGGTGCGGTAAGCCCCTCTCGAAGGACCTTGACATTAGTATCTCGCTCCAGAGCCTCGAACCACGCACCTGATGCGTAAGTCACATGGCCTCAAAGACACCCTTATAGATTGTGGTCAGTGTCCTCCAGGATAGGCCGTACTCCCTACGTACAAGCCGCCTGATCTTGAAAAATATCGCCTTTGTTTTCCTTCCAACTTCCCTGATGTGCATATTAAAGCGCATGCCCCTTTCAAAGATAACGCCCAAATAGGTCAGAGAGTCCACAACTTCGACTTTTTCTGTGCCTTGAGGGTTCGACACAATAGGGTTCCTCGCAGGCCCTTAAGGCTGTGCAAGTTGGACCCCCCCATCCCCCGTTCTAGACTAATAATGTTAATTCACTCTTCCACAAATGTAGGATTGCATGAAAAAACTGGCCGATTTGACTCTTATGCGCGAAACGTAAGAAAAGGCTTAAAAAGAACGAATCCGGTAACAACAGCTTCAAATATGACAAAGGATAAAAGTAGTGTCTTTGTGTTGAACAAGAATGAACTGACTCAACACGAAAGAACTACAACACTTGGAGTTTCTGATAATACTCGTGCAATTATGTTTTGCAGAAATGACTTCTAATTGACAACACATCCGTTCTGTTCACGTACTTATACGTGTTAGGTTAAAGACTCATCGCTTTGTGCAGTACAGTACGTTCAGCCATTACTACAAGAGAATTGTCTGCGATAGCAAACATAAAATACTGGTATTAGATGGTTTCTCGTGCCGAATTGTTACTAAATCCTTTGTGCATAGTACAGATAACCTGATGTAATGTTTATAATAATCTGTACATGTTTTTAGGGTTACGTTCCCTAAAAGGAAAAAAACACTTATAGCATCCATCAATCGTGTGCCGTCTGTCCGTGTCAATTTTATTTTCTGTAGAACATAAAGCCATCACGCGGAAATTCGACCTTGTTCTAAAATACACTAACCCATATCAGCTGAACTCATAAAAATTTTATTACGCTTTTTAGTAATGATTCAACTTTAGTACTCCAAAAATAAATATTGAATGTTGCTGTCGTTTGAAACGGTTTTATTTAAGGATACCGAAGCCATATAAGGTAGATCTCACGCTCAGTCTCTGGCAGGAAAGATGGTAAAGAAAGACCAGAGGGAGATGGACTGCTGGCTTAATTAACAACATCTCCAAATTGATAAACCGACAAAATGGGGGAGGTGAATTTTATATGTTGACTGGACATCGTTGACTGGTGTTATGCTGTTGACTGGACATGGTTGCTTCCAGGCGTACTTGGCAAAAATAGTAAAAGTGGAAAGCCCAGTGTGCGCTTATGGCGATTCTGTGTTAGACGATGTTCAACACACTTTTTTTATGTTGCAGAAGGGTTTTCAACAAACAAATGTCGTAAAGCAAAAAAAATATGATAAAATATTCTTTTTAAAGTACAATAAACGATTTAGATTTTATGTAATGTTAAATTAAATGTGTAACGGATGTATTAGTCCAGACGAAAATTACCAAACAAAACCGATTGATAAGAAATTTATTAAGAAAACAAACGAAAACCAGGAAAAAAACGATGTCAATTCAAAGAAGAAAGCAGTGCTCCTTCCACGCTCGATGGAAAAGGGAACATGAGGATAAATGTACTCGTTGCTGTTATTGACAGGCTGATTTCTGAGCATGAGAGTCATTTTATGCGTTAAAGAGAAGCTTTGGTTTCTTTACAAACTATTTCTAAAGCCCGAAGAGTTAAAATGTAAATCTATGCATCCTACGAATACACAGGGTGATTCTAACAGCGAAAACCGCTAACTTTACAAACAAATTGTAAGAAACAAAAATTTCCTTTTTTAATGACAAACATAACGTGGTTTTCATTGTTTCTGTAACTTAAAAATATACTGAGTTATTGGCTAAACACTAAAAATGTTCTACATTAAGGAACTTCCAAGATAGTTTAAATATTTGATTGAATATATGTAGCCTACTACTCTCCCTAAGGTATATAACATTAACAATAAAATTTATGTTTAGCTTTCACTTTAAATTAATTATCCGGTTCATTAAAAAATGTAAATCATTAAGAAATATGCGAAAATTATGGATTTTTGTTGTAAAATTGAAACAAAATAATATAAACCGATATATCCAAATTTTCAATCCGATTTTTTTAGGTATCGATACATGAACTTGCGATATATCGAAAACACTATGTATATATACTGTATTTAAAAAAAAAAATGTAAATTGTGTGCTTAAGACCACACGAAAGAAGTGTAAACTTTTTAACATAACTTACGAATTGAGGAAGCACAATGTCCATTTCAAAGGTATTAGAAATTAAACTATACATTGTGTTAACGTTAACGGGTTAAGACTATGACGTAGGACAATCTGTTGTATATCCAATTCAAATATACTAGCGTTCGTGGCCTAACCGGCTAAGGCGCTAGTCTATGGTGATGGACTCTGCTGGTTCGAATCTCGGCAAGACCAAAACTTTTCAAACAGACGGATACAAATGTGTACTATATATAGTAAAGCGTTTCACATTAGAGCGTTTCAGAAAATGCATGGTGAAACGTGTGACGGTAAAATCCAATTCTCCGCCAGCAAGACGTAAACTATATACTCTGCTATAGGCCTATACACATGTGTAAACATTTTTTGGACGAGGTACGCCTATACAAGTTTACACTTCAAGAAGTTCCATCGCTATGAATAGTATGTATGAATTCTGTTTCAAAATGTACATTCCTAAAGGCAGTTATATCAAATGTAGGCGTTATAATAACATTTACTGATGGTTACGGAAATTTATGTCCTGGCAGTATTTTAATTTCTCTAGCGTTTGCTTCACTTTTAATGTCACCGTTTCCTTCGCTTTGACACAAAGACAATATATATCTCGGGAAATTGTACGCAATACGGAGTGAAAGTTTGAACTAAATCGTTTAAGTGGTTTCTGCAAGTATAAACTACAAAAAGATGCAATCTTTGTTATTAATTTAATAATTACTCAAAAAGCCGTATGTTGTGGAGAATGGTCAAAAGAACGCAGATTTCATAAATCTTTTAATTAAATACATTGTATTTTCTATCTATTAATTTCCTCTGTCTACTTTTCTTTTTTGTAAAAAGTTTTCCGAGTTTTTTCACCGCACGGTTTTGCATTTTCCATTACTCTTTAAAAATAAATGTATACTTCTCAGAATTTTAGAATGATAAATCGCTCTGTAGTAAATATTTAAGGAACGGGGTAGTATTTGTATACATTTATTTTATACAGATTTGTTTTTTTGCAGATGGATAAAAGATGTCATACCAAATATGCATTCAAAATTTGCGTGCAATATATATTTTCTAAATTCAAAGACAGTAAGTATTTTATTATTTAGTGTTTTTCTATTCAAGCACCATTCCTTTTGTTTTGGTTTGTTTATTTGCAGTTATTTTTAAGGTTTTAGAGTTTTCTTATTCAAATGTAAAAACTAAATACAATAATTATTAGTTTTATGTTTTTCCCATACATGAAGGTTTTTCACTTTATCTTGCTTTGTGAATACAAAATAATTATTGTTTGCTATTTTGGTTTATTGTTAACTTCGTAAAACCACGTTTAAGGAGGTAATACCCTGTCCGTAATATTGAATCTGAATCCCATAAGAGATAAAGGGACCCGAGCCTTAATAATCAGTAGAATATGCAATAAAAGTGAGCATGGTTTACCCATTCGTGCGGCTATTACTCCGCAACTCATCCTCGTTTACCACCCTGACAATGGATAACGTTTGGTTCGGAACCATCGATGTAAAAAGAGCGCATCACACCAATGGACTTATTATAGGAAGTCTGTGAAGCAGCTGGGAATCTAGTGCCGAAGCGGGCGAATGATGTAGGATGTTTCAGATTGTTAAAGAATCTTCCAGAAGTTCCGAATGATTGAGTTCAAACTTGGCATTAAGTTTAATCTAACAATGATATATCTCAAGAAATATAAGCGATTAAATCCAATAATGCGTTTGAAAATTTAAAACCTAAATTACTCAAAAACAGTAATTTCAACAAAAAATGTCAAGACACCTTTTTAGTAGCGCTTTTGATTCCCTATCGGATGGTGTAACTGTCTAAACAATCGGATGAAGTATAATAGTTAAGTTATGTGTAATAATTGGTTTGATCAACCCGGCATCCTATACCAACACAGTAAATACTACAATATTGTTTGTACATTTGCTGTCATTATCTTTAATGATATTCAGCACCGTCGTGAATAGACCTATTTCCCAAATTGTTGGCTGAAACCCTAAAACATAGGCCTATAAACTTAGTTTTGGAAATTTTCCCAACTCACGTCAGCGGTTCAGCTGCGTGGTCGAATTATTTTAAGTTTTTATCGATTTTGGGAAACCAAACGAGCTATAAAAGTCGTTTAAAAAAACAAAATGTGCAGAATAATCTATTACATTTATCTCTTTAGATAAACCCCAAACAAATTTCATCATACTACGAAAAAACTCAAAAAACATTTACTTCCTGTCTAAAAAAGTGCTTCCGGTTGTTGGATAAATCATAACCATAGCTAGCAGCTGACCTTTTATTTTTTATATTTAAAGCCTGAGTAGAAATTACCGTATTTTTGAACCTTTCTACGTAATAATCACTAATATTTTAAAGCGGACGCACATGTGCTTAAAATTGGCGTGCGAAGCACGCAATGCATTGTGTATTGAAAATCCTCCCAACACGGGGGTTGGCTTGCGAAACAAGCAATGCATTCTGTATTGAAAATCCTCCCAACACGGGGGTTGGCTTGCGAAACAAGCAATGCATTGTGTATTGGAAATACTTCCATAATTGATAAAAGTGTAATCTGCGATATAACAGTGGTTTTGTTATCTAAGGACTTCCTTTCTGCTAGACACTAACAACGTACAATCTTTGTGTAGGCCTATTTCCTACAGAACGCTTCGTCATCAAACAAGACGCGTGATGCTTTGGTGGAAGGTAATCAAAGCTTGAAACGAGACAAACACAGCACAACTTGTTTTCAACAATTCTAAATAATGAATATAGGAATTAGGACCTACACACAATACTTTACTACTGTAAATAGGTATAATGCATTTTTATATGTTAATATCAGTTTAGTAATTTTGTTTAAGCGATAGATTTAATTTTATTCTAGCAAGAATAAACGCTAAGTTAACATAAATTAACTGATAACCTAAATCAACATAACAGGTTATCATACGTCACCTTATTTTAATTAGTTTGTATTTCTTGTTTTTTTTATCTCGTTGGTTTGTTTTCCTACAGTGAATTTTCCTTTTCAATAGGCCTATTTGAGTAAACTATGTCTCAACTGGCATAGAATCACTTAGAGCAAACACTATGGAAGATAAAAAATACCAAAATTTGAAAGTACGTATATTCTTAGGGACCATGGGCACTCACTAAGAAAGGAAATCGCAAGGAAAGCGTAAAATTGCAAAAATCCTGAAGTTTACTCCAATTCATATATTACATACTAGAGGGCTCCGCCCCCCTGCTAGTTTTGCTCGCCAACCCCCGCGGTGAAGCAAACGAAAACAGATTACCACTTATGAAACAAAGGTGTCAATCATGGGAAGTATAACGATTTATGTTTATTGTAAAAGAGCTGTTGCCCCAGTTCACCCATTAGTCGTAACTATTTAAATTGCGTTTGTTATTAATTATTTTATTTTCTATAAAAAACTTAAAATTAATAAGTGAAAAATTTTCAGTTCTCTAGCTTTAAAGAAATTATAACAATTAATTAAAATTGTTTTACATTGTCACCCCTTAGCAGCATGCGACAAAATGTAAATCTATGATACTTTATCTACGTATCTTGTAAGAAATAAATGTACAAATTTTCAGCTCACTAACTTTAAGGAAAATATATCAATAAATTTGTATTGTTTTTGGAGTTGTTATCACGTTTTCACCCCTTAGCAAAATGCAGAGTGACAAAATGCAAATCTGGTTTACTTTTTCTATGTATCTTAAAAAAAATTAATGTACAAAATTTCAGGTATCTTGCTTTAAGGAAAGTATAACAATTAATATTTATTGTTTTAGGGGTTGTTTCAACCCTTAAATCAAAATTAACTCTAGCCTATGTTACTCAGAGATAGCGTAGCTTTTTATTAGTAAAACTATTTTTTCAATCGGTTCAGTAGTTCCAGAGATTAATTTGTATTGTTTTAGGGGTTGTTATCTCATTTTCACCCCTTAGCAGCACGTGAAAACATTCAAATCTAGTTTACTTTTTCTAGTATCTTGTAAGAAATAAATGTACAAAATTTCATCTCTCTAGCTTTAAGGGAATTATAACAATTAATATTTATTTTTTTAGGGGTTGTTTCAACCCATAAATCAAAATTAATTCTAGCCTATGTTACTCAGAGATAGTGTAGCTTTTTATAAGTAAAACTATTTTTTCAATCGGTACAGTAGTTCCAGAGATTACCCCTTACATACAAACAAACACACTTTACTTCTGTATAATGTTAGTACAGATATAGATATGTACAAATTGTTGTTTCCAAAAATGTTCCTGTAAGGTACGGAACCCTATGAAGAATAGTCTATATTTTTATGTTGTATATATGCATTTTATGAGTTAACAGTGCTATGTAAAAATGAAGTATTCTAAATGAGTCCCGATTGTTTTTACATCGTCGAAAGGATGTTAGGATTACCACCACGGAAAATCGCATTCAAAACGAGTTCAAGTAACAAATATTTTTGAACTTTTGATGAAATAAGGAAAATTAAGATCAAAAATGTAATTTATACTAGTAATTTAGTTTGCATCATTATCAGCACTATAATAAAGTCATTTATGATCATCACTATCAGAACCGTCCATCATCATTATATAAGAAATCTCAACATCTCGCGTTATTACTGCCATTACGAACTGCATTGTGTCCAGCTTATGTCACTGTCACGGAGTGCATTCTCCTTTCCCACAATCGAAATCTTCTGTTGTCACTAATATCAGTGCATTGACATTGTAACGCTGTGAATGGCACGAAAAATATATAGCAAATATTAACCACATCAATGTTAGCGGATTTCCATAGGAAGGATTGCAGTGATTTATGGTCTAGGGTCGGGAGTGCTAAATGAGCACCGATCAAAGTCCACAGAACACTTTTTGGGCTGTCATTAGAAATTATATATACAGGGTGTAACTAAAAACCGTAGCGGGCTATACAGAATCGGATTGTATTCATTGAAATACATTTTTTTAAATCAGTAACATTTTTCGAATTCGGCTTAGTTTAGTCGCAATCCGCCATTTTGTTTTTTGCTACTGAAAATACAAAACTGCGGCTACATTTGTTGCTATTTTGATAAAATTTTAGCATTTCATACGTGTTTTAGCATTATTAAAGCGTGTTATCAGTCGCCATTTTGAAATGGTTAAGAGCCACGTTTGAACTTTAATGCATTTCAGAGCAATGGATTTTATCTTATTTATTAAAACTATTAACATTAAAAAAAAAAGATGGTATTAGGCTAATTTTGGTTGTTGTAGACAATCACCAAGAAATAACGTTTTTAGTTTTTTGTCGATAACTCGGTTAGCTTTTGACCTACAAAAACGAAAAAAAGAAGCATTTTTGGAGGCTGGGGCACAAACGAATTCTATTCATAAATTTCGTACACGTAGGCAGTTATTCACCGCCTCCGTGAGTAACACACATTTCCCAAACAGTTTGTTAAAACCCTAAAACATGTAACTTAATTTTGGAAATTCGCTCAGCTTTCGTCAGCGGTTTAGCTGAGTAATCGAATTATTGGATTTGTAATTAAATTTTTACCTATTTCTTTTATAAAATAACTAATAAATCCGTCCCTTATGGTATGATGAACAGTACTTTTCATCATACCACTTTTTATTAAATATACACGGTGGCTGAAAATAGCCTAAACTTGTGCCTATACCCCTCTTAACTAGTTATTTGTTGATATATTTGAACTGTTTCCAGCTATTAAGTACAAACAAAAGTAACTTGTTTAAACAATCAAATGTTTATTAGGTTAAGAGCAGTAGGTAATTTTACAAATTGAAAGAAATGTTGTAGGTACAGTTTTGGTTATTCGATATGTTAATCCCTTTATTTGGGAGTTTCTTTTGTAAAACCTGGACGTTTTCAGAAGAAGAAAAACTGTTAAACGCATTTTATTGCGTTTTTTAAATGAACTCAGATTTTAATAAAGGCAACAACTGCATTGACAATTCCGACGCTCTTTCAGGAATATTAATATATGATTCATTGGTCGAGATGTCGGCAGCCATGTTTTTCCTAAATTCGTATCTGTTTACATTACATTCATTCACGTTCACTTATTGTAAAAGCGACGGTACCGATTATTTAAGAGATATATTTGTTAGTTTTTACTTTTACATAAACGTAATGGGTATTTTAAAGCGATTTGTGTTGAGGTATGTGATATTGCACCATATTAATAAGGAAATGACAGCAGAATAGGTTACTCCCGCCACTCTACGGAATCGCTTCAGCGCATATTTCAGAAGTAAGTACATGCCAAAGTCTTTTATTTACATTTTAAAAAGTTCATAACATAGGCTAATCCTTTTTATCAATAGAAAAGATAAATGCAATAAATATTAGTATTACGCAATTTTAAGAAGTGTTTTTGGCCCAAACCTATAATTTCGTCGGTGTTAGCCCTACGTTTGTTCATAGTTTTCAAATTAAACTGTCATCGTTATTTTTTCTTTCTTTTAGTCTTGGTGAAGGTACAATCTAAGACAAGAATCAAATTAATAAGTAGGCCTAACTGAAATAATGAGGGAAATTAATAATGAAACCTGTTTTTCGGCCTTGTATAACTAAAACTTGAAAATCTTGAATTGCCTAACCTCAAAATCAAAGAATTGTAATGTCGATATTAACTTAAATTGTTGTTACAGACATTAATTTTCTTATTAGCTTTCAATTGAAATAAATTAGTTAATTAGTAAAGTTGTAATTGCTTCGTTTACGGTATTCTATTTAAAAAAAAATCAGATGGAAATAAATGCATTGTAAAAATTAGAAAGTGTAACTTTTAAAATATTTAATTTGTAAAATTTATTAGGCTAATTGATAAAAAAAACCTAATTAACGACAAGATAATAATTTTGCATTTTGATTTAGGCCTATTCGTTGTTTTATTTTTCGTTTTGTTTTACTTTGAATTTTTAGTTTGTAATTAACGTCTGTACTCAACTATCCACATAGGCTAGTAAAAAATGTGATAGTAGGCTAAATCATTATTTTTTAAAGGTTATTTAATTTTAAACGACTTATCTGCTTTCTAACTACTTTTTAACATTTAAAAAGTTGTTTACGAGGCCTTTATGAAATAAAACAAAAGGTTGTATAAATATTTTGAAAATAAATTGCATTATACTTTATGGCAGATAACATTACTTTTAGGAAAAACATGGCGGCCGCTTTCATATGGCCACACTGTCTCTATCTAGTCACTGTACTGTAAGTAGAATAGCAGCGCTCGTGGTGACAAATCTTGGAACCTTAACGGCCTAGTCCTTTTTACAGTTTCACCCGGACTGTTTACCCGGCCTATCGGGAATCAATTGGTTTCAATCACAGCTGATTGTGCTGAAAACAATGGTTTATTGCGTTGGTATGATGAAAAATAACTATCGAGCTTGACTTGTGAGAAAGTAACTAGATAAAATAAAACCTGAACACAAAATCTTACAACAAATACGTTTACTAACTTCAAAGGCGTTTCAACGACAATGTCGCCATCCTCAGTGATGCACGGGTTACAATAAACAAACCCCACCCCTCGTGCATCACTGAGGATGGCGACATTGTCGTTGAAACGCGTTTGAAGTTAGTAAACGTATTTGTGAGATTTTATGTTCAGGTTTTATTTTATCTATAGCTTTGTGTATTCATTGACGGTGTAAAGGTCAATGCTGTGTGGGTTAATATTTCACCTGAACAGCAAAATTGGCTTTCCAAATTATAGACGTTTTCTAGGGGAGGTCAAAAATTTCCCTGTACTCCTTTTGCCAAGAGGGGAGGGTACTCCTTAATCCTCATACTCCGGTCTAGCTCTTCCTAGAAAACATCATATGGGCGCCCTTGTTGCCTGAGTCAATTTAACTGAACTAACACCACACTTCCTATAATTAGCAGCCTCATTCAAACCAAAAACTCAAGTTTCAGATTTTACCAGGAAAAAAACGATAGTAACACGTAAATATAAAATAACGATTGTTATTATAAATAACACTTAATTTAAAAATAAAAATCTCACAGTAAACACAACAATATTGTGGGTACGTACGCTGTAATTATCTTTATCCTTCTTAACTATTATCCTTCATCCGATTGTTTTGCCAGTTACACCATCTGATAGGAATTAAAAGGGCTACAAAAAAGGCGTCTTGACATTTTTTGTTAAAATGTACGGTTTTTGGGCTATTTAGGTTTGACATTTTCAAACAGCCGCCATTTTGAAACGCATATTTGGATATAACCGCTTAATTTTCTTAAAATAGATCACTGTGAGATTAAACTTCTGACCAAGTTTGAACTCAACCGGTAAAACCGTTCTCTAGATATGAGTTATTTTGTAAAGCAACCAAAATGGCTTATATGTATAAAACGAAACGTTTTTGGAAAAAATGTTATTGTGATTTTCTCTTTATTTTAACCCATACAACCATTTCCCGAAATTTGGCATTTCACTACTGGGCACCGTTTATTCAAATTACATAGGTTAGCGCTGTCGTAGAAGTTGAACGTAGGCCATCTAATGCGTACTTTAAAGTTATTTGTGGTAAAGTCTCACAAATTAATTAAATTAGTCTCACATGTTGTAGCAAAAGTTTCGCATCCAATCATTTCGAGCGAGCTACATCTGTAGGCATAAATATTAACTTTATTTTTCAAAGTCAAATTAGTAAATGACTTGTTGAATTGTGAAGATAACACATGCGTCGAGGAAGTCACGTAACTTACTAGATGATGTATATTCGTTGCCTTTGGCGAAGTTAGTCAGTCGAGATAAGCTAATTTCCTTAGAACGATTTTATGTGTTTTTAATTAATGCGATTTACCAGACAGTACCTACTGCAGACGTACAATAGTGCGACTTTCAGGAAGTTTCGATCTAATTGTTCGTTTCCATGGTCCCTAGACCCCAAAACTAAAGCCAATTGAAAAGTATATACAGGGTGATCAACTCAAGGTGGCCACCATTGGGATCTCGGAAACTATCAGTTTCTCAAAAAAATCTTTAAATTGGGAACCTTCCCTGGATTTATACGTGTTACCGTATTTTTAATCTTTACCATTTTTCCAATATGACCGCCGTCTTTAATTTTTTAAATACGGACACCATAACTATTGTATTGTTTGGCAAACAGTATTATTTTATGACACTTTTGTTCTTTGGTAATTTTCTCTAATCGCAGCCGTCACGGAGCTACGGGCTGTCATGTATAAAAACAAACATGGCCGTCACATCAATTATTTTTAATGGAAATTAACGCAATGTATTGCTTAATTTGTTGCAATACATAATTTTAAAACTATAAGTATATCTATATACAGTTTATAAAAGCCAAATACCACTCACTGACTCATCACGATTTCTCAAAAACTACTCGACGGATTGGAATGAAATTTGATATGTAGCTTCCTCTAGGGCCCAAGTGCTCGCTAAGAAAGGTATTAAAAAAATT
>JAGFPH010009011.1:0-13398 GCA_018207615.1 Philaenus spumarius
AACTGAAATTTTGTACATATATTTCTTACAAAACACATATGAAAAATTAATTAATTTTACATTTTGTTTCGTGCTGCTAGGAGTGAACATGTGTTAACAACCCCTAAAAACAATAAATATTAATATTCATACATTCATTAAAACTAGAGAGCTGAAATTTTGTACATTTATTTCTTAGACGATACACATAAAAAGTAAACCAGATGTACATTTCGTTATGAGCTACTAAGGGTTGAAATTGTAATAACAAACCCTACAAAAGAATCACAACACTAACTGGTATTCTTTCCTTAAAGCTAGAGAGCGAAAATTTGGAACTTATTAATTTTAAGAAAATATTTTAGACGTAAGCTGATCAAAACTATCCTGATGAATGCATTCGCATATTAAAGACGTATCTCGGTGATTTGCAAACATCCAGCTAAGACTGTGTCTGTAGATATATCGGTTTAAAAAGACGACGACCTTCACTCTGAATTTTTTATTTATTTAATTTGTTTAGCACACATACCATGACGAAGACGGTTTACGGGCAGCCAGTGAAAAATAAAAACCAAAGTAATTGAATATAAATATTTTAATTCACTTTCGTAAAATAATAGACGAAAGAAACTGAGAGAAAAATATGACAATTAATAATTATTATGAATCATGGTGATGCAACAAACAAATTCCCAGTAGCGAAGCACGGGAATTCAGCTAGTTACTACATAAAACAATAGTAATTCCTTTTTTCCGATATAGGCCTGTTTCACACCTACCCGGGTGTCGTGTAACCGACATCTAGCCGATATGTAGCCGACGCTGACATAAAATATAAGACCGCCTTTTTATCGTTTACACGACCACGAAATTTTGTCGGGCAAATGTAAAAACAGTCGTATACTCTTCGTCCCTATTGGCGTGTAGGTGTGAAACGAGCCATAGGGTGTCATACCACTTTAAACTTATAACACGCCTTTTTGCGTCGAGAGTTGAAAATGGACGTTCGCATTAAACGATTTAAAGTTGGCCGCCATATTGGAAAAAATAGCTGATGTTAACACAATTTTGAACCACCAAAGTTATTCGAAATAGACATTCTTTAAAATGAGAAGTTACAAATGTTTCTATATTTGCTGAAAGCCGAGAAATCCATCAGTCCCGATACTTTTTTGTGTTAAATTAATGAACTGGGTGTTACCTCTAAAATGGACATAGTGTTTTCTAACTGTTTTAAATATCTAAATGTCCTAACTTGTTTGCTATGGTAATGAATGTAAATGCATTGAAGGACGTGTGTTGGTTCAGTATAGGCGTAACCTAAAATCATGTTGTTAAACTTTTAATACAAATTAGCTGTTTAACTTTATAGGCCAGTCGGTAAAGGTCAATTTAGACCAAAAGTACCAGTAATTTGCAATACGGCTGAATTTTTTTTTATAAGTAGGCCTACATTAAAGTATGTAGATTAACATAAAAAAAAGTTTACCAGTCTATAGATTTCCCAAATTCGAAAAAATATCGATTAAAACTTGGGGGGAGGGGGGGGAAGTAGCACGGGAGCGCGATCTATAAAAGTGCTCATATCTCGTGAAGAAGACATGATATAAACATGCTCTAAACGGCATTTTATTACACACATTATGTTCTTTGAAAAATGTTACAAGCAAAAACCATGTACCCTTAACATAAATTAAGTAGTTTATCATTTTCTTTTTTAATATGTACTTAAAATGACGGGTCCTTTGCTGTTTAAACCATAACAACGTGCCACATTATACCTGAATAAAACTACTTATTTATACATATATAAAGGTATTATCGTATTGTATTACTTACTTGTTATTTTATAAATTTAATTTCCTCTTGTGAGAATGAATTCTTCAGCCTTAACTTTATCACTTGATTGTCTTTGAAACTTGCACATGTCCTACTATATACACTTAATTGAAATGAACAAAAATAACTTATATTGTGTTTAAAATTTAAATAAACTTTTATGAGATGTTTGATTAAGATATAGAGTCAATTAAACAACGATTTGCAGATTTTATAAGCCATTTTATTCGATGTCAATTTCATCTTCTACGTGTGATAGCGATGTTTTCGGGTTTTTACAATTGTCATAGCATTTGCAGTAGGAGCAGCAGGAAGAGTTGTTGGAAAAACAGCCACAAGTTGCCTTGGAGCTGTTTTTGCAGTTGCATGGTTTAAGTAACGTAGTAGAAGCGGGGGACATTTCCATAAAAAGAGGGTTTAAGTTTCCAGAACTATCTTGGAAAAATCCGTACTTTAATAAATCTAAAGTTTCGATTTCAGCGCTTTGGGACTTTCCCAATATTACAGTTGGGCATTACACCGTAACCGATGCAGTTTGTAATATGGTGATAACTTTTCGTTATCGACTAAGATAATAGTAAAAACAAGACTTAAACTAGCCTTGTGTGGCACGAGCTTAGCATTCCTCCGTCAATCATTAAGAATGTTTGTGGTTCTTCCTAATTTATAAATTCGGTACTCTTTGAAGGTTATATTTTAGCCAACTATCAAGCCCGTCTTCCCACCGAAATGGTTTCTTATTGCTGGTAATAAAAAGCACTTCCCAAAGTTCACGAGCGTTCGGAAAGGTCACTGTCGGATTTGATTGGACCAATTGATATCCAATTACAACAATTTCGTTAGAATGTACACTTGTTTTAAATACAAATAGACTTGAAGTGACTTGTTTTTAGCATTGTTATTCGTATAATTGCTGCATTATATTGTCCCCGCATTGAAGTGGGGGTGATTGATGAAATTACTGTAACACGATATTTACTAGCAGCTAACTTCGCGCGCAGCTGTAAACAAATTAAGGGCCTGCTCCAGTAAACGAGAAAGCAACAGGAAACGCACTTCCGGTATCACTGTATCCCTATCTAAACAGTGCAATTTCTTGCAGCTGAACGCTTTGACATTGACTCATTTCAAACCATTTTAAGCTACGGCTATACTTGTACGATCAGATCAGATCAGATCGTGCAAGTATAGCCGTAGCTTAATCCGGTCTGTCGCGGAATTCCGATGGAGTGGCTAAATCTATCAGATTCGCAACGTCCCGATATGTGTCGGAATGATGCGCGCGCATTTCACCTCACCATCAGTTAGTCTGAATTTGCTGTTACTGTAACAACTACCGTAAATTGCAAAATCATCTAGCTCGGACACCGACGAAGAATTTTTGATAATTGTGTTGGATGAGGAAAGAAAACAAAGAAAAATAGGGACACATCCTATCAATCAAAAGCAACAAGTTAATAGAAAAAAAATGTATATTGTTAAACTTAAATTTTGCATAGGCAAATAATTTCGAAAAGCATTATAATAAACAAGTTGTAGTTGTTTTTATCAGTTGAAGCAACGTTATTAAAAATAGAACGAAATATGCGTCTGTTGTGATTAGTCCAGTATTACGTATGACAAGTATTGCCAATTTCATGATAAAAACCAAGGTTAAAATGATCACTGTTTCTTACGGATGACATTTATAAAGACTTAGAAATATGAAGTTTTAGGTCCTACTCCAACATCAAAGAGTCAATATTGTTTTGTAGCTTGTAACAACCGAGTCCTTTGGTAAATTTTTAACACTTCAAGTAATCTGCATATAAAAGTATATTACTGAGTTTGATGCTTTGTTATATCTAATTTATTAAAACTATGAGATATATACAAAGTCTGATACATATAATTTTACTGTGTATCACTGTTATTTTTTGTATGATTGTTTTTAAATTTGAGTCATTTAATTATAAATTTAAATACCTTTTCAACAAAGCCAGTTTCTTAAAATGTCTTTTTTTAAAGATGTACATACTGATAGGCAGATAAGTTAGGGTAGGTTGGTTAGGAGTGTACGTACGAGCGTACGTGGAGTAACATTTAAAGAAGAAATAAATATTTGTTTAACTTAATAATATAACAGCTGATTTCACCCATCACCTGCAATACGCAAACAAAACCTAGCGTAGGTTATACTTTGGGGTTATGTTTACAACTTCAATCAATAATATAGCCTATAATATTAATAACTTCTAACTTAATCATTTGATATATCAATATGAAATAAAAGGCAATTAAAAGATAACATTTTTATATTTCTTTAAATATATATAATAACTAGGGGCTGTGCCCCTGGACGCTTCGCGTCCCAACCCCGCCTCGGCCTTCGGCCTCAGATAGCTGCTTCGCTTCTCTCGCAGTTGGAAAATTCGTTATAGAATCTCGTTAATCTTTGGCTCGTTTGTACATAGGTGACCGAGCCCAAATCAGCTGTTTTATTTGGCAGCTGACTCAAACTCATTAAACATTATCTCCATAAGATTAACATGGGAAATTTGAAGGATTGTTTGGTGGAGCTCCTTCTCGGATTAATAGCGGCTAAAGAGATAATTGGATCTTGAATCTGATGGGAAATCTCTTCTTTGAAATTAAATTTTCTACAACTTTTGTATTTAACATTTTTTGCTATCTCTTAACGTTTTCTTACAAAACGAGCTCAAAGTGGAAAAATGAAAAAATTTAAAAAATCTAAAAAATCTTTCCCGCCCAAAAGGTGTTTGCAAAATTAAAAAATGTTAACTTCTGGCAATTTTCCCAAAAGTATAAGGTTGAGGGGGGTCTGATAACGGGAAGTGCCTAATAATTAATGTCAATGAATCAGTGTTACCGTCTAGCTTTATATAAGTAGATGTACATAAACACAAAATCTTAACAAGTATTCCTACAGTTTTGTAGTCCTTATAATTGCACACATTTACCGAGTTAAAAATCCCCGTCTTCATAGTCACTAGACAAAGTGTGTTGTTTAAATAGTTTTTTGTATAAATGGTGTATTTCTGGTGTGTATCTAAATTAATCCGCCTGTGATTTTTAACGGGGATTTATAGAATAGGCCTGAGTAAAAAATGGGTGATGGAAGCTGACACGTATACGCGTGTTAATGTTTTCCGTTTTGCAAGTTCATAATTCACTTACAACTCAGGTATTAAACACAAAATATAAAACAAAAGTAAGTGATTCTCAATAACATCTCATCAATCTCATCAACAACCACGTATACCTTTGATGCCGAACGATTGAAACGAAATTCAATTAACCGGTAATGTCTCCTGCTGGGATGATACTCGGGCACCCGCATCGTTCGACGTATTAGCCAAGAGAGTCCCAAAGGAAGTGGCCGCCTGGGGCTTCGCTACGTCCTACTGCATAACCAGGGCGATCGATGCACATCAATTTGCGTCCTACGTACATGCTTTGACAATTTGGGGTAATGAAATAGTTTAGTACCGCGATGTGAGGACGTAAACTGAAGGAGAGTAATTTGAAAACATAAATTGTGTTTGTACAGCGTTTAACAAAGCGCAGGCGCCGGAGAGGAGAGTATGGAAGCAAAGGATTCAGTATAGACACTTTCTTTCAACCTTAACAATATTATTTCACATCTAAATATACTTTTTTCAGATCTAATATATAAATTTAATACTAATAGCTTAACACTTTGGTAAGCTTTTATTACTTTAAAGTAGTTTGAAGCTTTGATTGCTTTAAAGTAGGGCGTGACAACAAATTGGCGTCATCATGTTTTAGTTTAGACAGTTCGAATCGAGCTATTGGCATAGTTTTTTCCAACGAGGTATTCCTCTCAACACATTCAGTCTAAAATGGCATAAATTAAAAACGTAAAAAATGAATAAATATAAATAATTCGATCACGCAGCTGACTTGAGTTGAGCGAATTTCGAAAATTAAGTTTATATGTTTTCCCTAGAGGTGGCATGGTTAAAGCTAAAATTGAAAAGCCCGTTTATAGCGTTTCGCAACCATATTTAAAAAAATTCGCCAAAAATAGTAGATGAACCCTAATCCAAAAGTGTTCATTAGTTTTTTTGTAGAAGAAACTTCAAAGAATTCAAATATGCCACTAAAAATTGGTTTCTTTTGAAATTGTAAAAGGTATTAGCTTAGAAAGCAAATTTTTTTATGCCTACATAAAAAATAGTGAAACATTTTTGTAATTTTTTTCAAAATACACAAAAGTTTTATAATTTAGTTCTAAATAGAAATATGTAAAAATATATTTCAATTTCACAAATGTTTAGTTCAAAATAACGTTTTGAACGTTTTTACTACATAACCTGCAAATCTTGACTAATTTCAAAGTGACTAGCCTAGGCCAAGACATTTTTTACTTCAAACAATTTTTTTTTATACCAAAAATTCGAGAATGAAATGTAGAATCGAATAGCATTCTACCCAGTTTCAAATAACTTTACATTTTGTAATGAAAATTCAAAAACCTCAAATCGGCAATTTAACCTAAAACTTATTTCTATAGGCTATGTTATTTATACACTTACCGTTTTATTACAACACCGTTATAAGCCTAATTTCAATCAAACACAATCTACACTTATTTATTTATAACTAAAACACAATACAACACTATTTTATAAACTGTAATAACCATAAAATAACACAAAACAAATGTTATAACTGAAGTCAACTAGACGGGTGACGTTCTCTGAAATCTGTTCATTTGTAAAGCTTTGTTATACCAACCTATGAAATCTAAATGTATTGAATTGGACATAGATAAAAACTGTGAAGTTTTCTTTTTAAAACCATATATTGTACATTTTAGAGATATATCGAATAAGACTGTAAAAATCGATTCGAAACAGGCTTGCGTATTGGCCAAATCTATGACCAATTACAAGCTTTTACCGTATATAATGTAGAACAGCTGTTTTCAGAGTAACATGTGATTTGAAGACACAGTTTTAAACAGAATCGTGTGCTAAATTCAATGCTGTTATGATCTTTTTCATAAATGACTTCTGTGAGGAGTTGCAGACCGTTGAAAATGAGACAAAGTCTTGACAGTATACGGGCTTCATTGACGCGTGAATCACAGGTGATTTAGGTACTACAATTTTGAAACAGTGATTACGTATTTAAATATCTGTTCTACAAAAAAGTTGTAAATACAAAAATTATAGTTTAATTCATTACCTTTCCAACGGTACCGGTTTTATTACGATTAAATCATTTTAAGTGGATATAATTATCGATTATGCGAATTCTCGCTAAGGTTCGAGCGGGTTGCGTTGCCCCTGAGAGACTGCAGTCAAAACTGCAGTCTGCCACTTAGAGAGAAGGATTCAAAAAACTGTTTAGGTAATTGATCTATTTACACAGCCGCTTTAGCTGCTTGCGTGAACGAAATTTACTTAGAATTTGTTAGCCCCGGCTCTAGCATTGCTTCGTTCCACTCGCGTAAATGTATAGTATGTAAAATTACTGGGTTAAAATCACGCGGGGAATTTTACCGTAAAGGCATGTTCTGATACGAGGCCGGGCTGAGTTTATCTTATTTATAAACGTACATATTAATGTATATAAACATTTTAATGACGTCCCAAAACGTTTTGTGCGGACAATACCATAAGAGTCACTCCAATAGCTCAACTTTCCTATTAGTGCAGTCATTGAAGCGTTATTGCTTCGAATTGTTTTACTGTGAACCGATTTTCATGAAATTTTGGAATTAGGCTCATCTTACCCTTAACTTCAAAAGTGAAAATGATCTGTACTCCGCACCCACCCTGGGGGTGGTTGCCACCCCTTCTCGGTGGTGTAAACTTTTTTTTCAAAATAACCTCAGATATCGATAGAAGGCCTAATTGTAAGCAAAAAATCTTCTATAAAGTTTTTAAAAAAACACAATATTTTAAAGTTATTGGCAATTGAAAATTCTGAATTTTTTCACGTTTTTCATCGGTTTTTTGCAAATATCTCCAAAAAAATGCATTTTAACGAAAACTTTATAATGAACAAAATTGTAGCCGGTAAAAATTTGAACAAATCGTTTTTTTATAAAGTGTTGTAAGTGCAATAGTAAGCGAGATATTAAAGATCAAATCCGTTTTTTATTTTGTCTGAAATTTAATCGATGTGTTCAATGCCATCTAGCGGCGAGCAGGTACATTTAATGCATTCTATTGAAATAGGGTTTTGTAGTGCTTGAAATAAGCTTTAAAATGAGCACTGTTAAAAGTCTTTTGCACGTAAAATGAGTGAGCTGTATTGCAAATAGGAGGAACATCTAATGTTTGTTTCTTTTAAATCAATGGGTTTCATGAGTGCCATTTTCATCAAAATTAAAATTAATCGTATTCCGTCTAGAATTAACTTTAATATAAAGAGTTTGATGGATTCTAGCAGTTTGGCTGCTTTAGGACACATATTTAAAAAAAAATCACGATTTTAAGAAAAAATTTTTTTCGAATTTTTAAAAAAACCACCTTCTTTTCATAATATCTTAAAAGTGATGAAAGATACGTACAAAAGTATAATGATAAAAAATGTAGGTTTTTTTTGACAAAAAATTTTTTTTTTTTTGTTTTTCTGTCACACAAAAATTTACGGACATATGATTGTTTAAAGAGCGCGCGGCACAGCAATCAAAGTCTCTCTTGAGCCCTTTGACCCTTCACCGTTTTAAAATAAAAGATTTTTCACTATATATTGTAATGAAAAATTTGTAGCTCTTTAATTACCTTTAAAATAGTTTTTTATAAGTTGTGATAGCATCAAAATTGAAGGAGTTATTGTCCAAAAACTAGTCGTATTTTTTTCTACTTAGTAAACTGAAAATTTCGGAGTGTGAATATTTGGAGCAAAGTGAAAGTACACAGTAATAGAGACCCAAAACTATTGTCTTATGTATATACATACATATTATGGCACATATATTTTGGAAACGTAGGCATGAATACATACCAACGTTCATATATGTATATATAACACATTCTTACTCTATAATTAAATTATTTTTAAATGTGTAATCATATATATTTACTGTTTTAATTTAGGGGTCGTTTTAAGGGTTGAAAAGCTTGAGAATATGATAACCATTTCGAGAATGTGGAATAACATTTAAATCCTTTTCATTTCATCAAAAGAATTTTGTTTTAAATTTTTTATAAAGGGGTTGTTTTTATGGGTCGAAAGGGGGTTAAAAATTCGATAATTAATATAGAGAACATAAAATATTATTTACTCTATACTTAAATCTTTTTATGTCATACCAAAGTAATTTTTTGTGATTCTTTCAATTTAGGGGTTGTTTGCAAGGGTTGTAAGGTTTTCAAGGGGTTGAAAATGATTTTAATATGAGGTAATTGTGTCAGAAAACACTTTACAATTTCACCCCTTAATATTAAACACGTTTTCTAGCGATAAAATGGCTCAATGTCAATTTTTACATTAAGGGGTTGACACCCCGAATAATAGGCGGAGCTCAGATCATTTTCACTTTTGAAGTTAAGGGTAAGGTGAGCCTAATTCCAAAATTTCATGCAAATCGGTTCACAGTAAAAAAATTCGGATGTAAGACCCTATTTTTCGCTTCAATGACTGCACTATATGGAACTTCGCTAAATCATACTATTTTGAAGTAAAATGTATACTTTGATCATTTAGACGTTCTTTGCTAGTAAATATTTGGGAAGTTTTGAAATTATTATTATTTTTTAACTTAGCCTAACTCCTACCACCACTTTTAGTGCCTACATTTAAAATAAATAAACCACACTAAGTCATACAAAACGTGATACGTTCTCAAAATCTTTCGGCCCCCCTGAACCCGGCTCAACATTGGTCGCGGACCAGTCGAGCAGTTGCCAGAAATAACATTTAAATTTACTGTCGAATAGATAATGCGTTACTATCTGCGGTTTAATAAATAGGGACGAGGATCAGTTCTAGCTGGCTAATTACATTTAAATACATTTTGTACTACAAAAGATTTGAAACTGTGAACTATCTATGTTCGTAAACAGTTTTAATCAAATCTTGTAAATTGCTATATTATATTAAGTTCATTATATTTGGTAGAACCCTCACACAATGGGTAGCCAGTCCCTTTTAAACACAAGAGAGATCAACCAGTTTAAGAGATCCATAAATATCACTAAACCCTAACGCTATAAAATATGTCGGATTGACTGTGCCTTCTGAATTTATTTTTCCATTGTCATCATTATCCCTAACGGTAGCTGTAAAGTAGTCGACGAAATTAGTACACCCTTGTGTCACAAAAGCCTTTGGCACTCCTAGCTTCACACTTGAAAGGCCTTAAAACTTCATGAAGAAATCTGTCAATTTATAAAACGAAATATCCCAAGTACTTAAGTTTATTAGTACAGAAACAAGGAAAATGAAAAACGGGTTTATAAAATAATAATAATTATTATTTTAAAATTCTATTAAATTTAATGTTAACGACACTTTAGAGTGACTTATTAGTGTAATTGTCCCTTTTCGTCGATGAGGGTGTGTTTTTAGCTTCCATCGTGTAAAACACCTGTTACCAAATATCTGAGATATTGTTTATATTTAGGCCTACTTACTACGCGGCGCTTATTCTACTCTGTGTGACCATTTGTCTTATCCGTTTTCCTTCATTTTTCAAACGTAATGAAAATTAGTTTCTCATTTGTTTATACATATACAAATAGATATTAAAAGAAACAAAATATTAAATAAAGAAATACAGCTTACAAACTTTAGCGAAATATTACAGTAAGTTTAAACTTAACAAAATAAAAGTAATAACGTATTCATTTTTGTCAACGAGTATAAAATTAAAACATCAAAAATGAATACATCTGAAATACAACACACATATCGTATATACAAACATACATAAACAATTTATAATTTAAAAATTATAAAATATATTAAATTAAGCATACACATAATAAAATACAAGCCATATAATACACAACAGCATACGTAGCCTTTATCACGTACAAACAAATACCAAAAATACAAGAAAATAACAAAAACACATCTAAGCAGCTGTATTAAAAAAATGTTATTACTAAAAACAAAAAATGAAAATAACATAGAAATCACAAAGCAGCTATGTTAAAATATTAAAAAATTGTTATTACTAAAAACAAAAAAATGAAAAAAACATAGAAATCACAATTCGAATGAATCTTATTACTTACAATGCACAATATTTTGGTGAAGATTTTAAAATTGAAATACTTGTATACTTTATCTAAGGATGTAATAAATATTTTAAAAGATGTGTAAAAGTAAAACTTTTTGAATAATTTTCAATATTAAATTAACCTCAGTTAAGCAACAATTTTCTGAATTCTTTTAGAAAACGTTTTGGTTGAAATTGTTTTTAATATCATTATTTAACTGAACAGTTCGTCTGAGACTTTCACTGGACCAATTTACATTCAGTTCATACCAAATAAAAGCAAAACTTTTCGATATTAACAGGTTTTATTTACTTTTACGTCATCTTAATTTCTTAAATTTAAAAAATCAACATTTCCAAACCTTTGCAATGATTTTATTTTACAGTTCTTCAATCAGCTGATTGTAAAGAAACAAAGTATTTTGTCTAACAACAGAAGAAGAGCAAACGCTCATATAATATAACAGCTGATTTCACCCATCATCTACCAATCATCTGTACAAAACCTAGCGTAGATTGTATTTTGGGTTTATGTTAACAATTACAATTAATTCATCAATAATGTAATTCTTCTGAAGTTGATTTTTTAAAATATGAGTTATAAAATTAAGGTAGGCTATAATACGCTATAAGATTTGTTTTGAGGTTACAACCTTTTATCAACAATGAATTTATTCATTTATACAAATTTATGGAAGATACCCATTCGATTAACTTCGGAAACACATATGTACATCTTCGTATAACATATAAATATATTCGAGTATTAATTTCTTTATTATCATATTAATAACTTCTAAATCATTTGATAATCAATATGAAATAAAAACCAATTAAAAGATAACAAAATGTGTATCTTTATCTTGATATATAATTAAGGCCTACATAAATGCAACCTTTTACAAATAGGCCTACAGTTTTAAATTTGCAATATTTTTCATGGTAGTTGGCAACTGTATTTTTTATGCAAGGTAATGGGGTTTTCGCCTTTCTTTCCTATCTAATATTGATATCCCAAAAAATTAGATTATGTGTATAAAATATTAGTTAAATTCACTGATTGTCGAATCCATCTTTTCTTTTTTAACTTTGCTACACGAAAAATAATTGGAAGGAAATAACATTTTAAAAAGTACATTTTATACATGTTTCGCACCATCTACCTAGCGCTCCACTCACCACGAAAGCTGTATCCGCCGAGTATCGACGGGCAACAACTATCTATATATTTTAAGTTAGGCCTAGACTGAACCAAAAAAAAAAAAAAATGTTTATTGTTGATTCAGTAATCAGCTGTAGTCTCTGATATTTTCATTGACAGTTTATTTCAAATTTTTAAATCAATTATTAGTATTTCTAATTTTTAGGTTAGGTTTTTATTAAAGTGTAGACCTGAGCCTGGCTGACTTCACAACGGGTTCCTACGGCGCACAACGTGTTTCAACAGGAGGGTTGACGTGCGGAGCACGCAGGGGTCTCCCCTAGTTAAATTTAATTTTAGTACTTAAAAAATAATCATCTTTTGTGAGTTGTTGTCCTGATTTAGTTGCTATGGCAACTAATATTTACATACATACATTTGTACCTCGCTTTCTTGTCTGTCTGTCATGAACGAATTTAGCAATCGATGAGCTAGAGCCTCAACACTGGATGACAATGCAATATTAAATCTCTTCCTTGTTTGTCTGTAGCGTAAACATTTTGCAATTTATTTTAATGTAACTTCCCAATGAGCTAGAGACTTGAAACTTTTTTTAAATAGCAAAAAACTGAAACACAGTGTTTTATTAATTCGCCTTATGTCAGTTTGATTGTTTGTCTTTTCGGTACGTTTTTTTTTTACTTTCCCATGAAAATAACAATCAAACAGATTGACATATTATTGGTCGATAGGTATACAAATTTTCTACTTTAGATATGATCAAGTAAAAAGAAAGTGAAGTGATTTCTCTTTTATAAACTAATCAAGATGTTTAAAATTGATTGAAAAATTTGTCAAACACAAGACTAAATAAACGGTATCAGTTAACTGACACAAACTTTCTCCCAACTTACTGTAGTCAAAATAATATTCTTTTTAATCATTTCATTTACTACTTTTTAGAACAAAACAAAAAAATAATATTATACCTACGTCAATCGTATAAAAAAATATTGTCCCAGGCGGGATTCGATCGCGCGACCTTTGAATTACTGGCCGTGCTCGCTACCGTGGTGCTACCCCGTGCGGCCGCTGCCGCGATGCTAGATTGACAACACAAACTTGTTTATTTTTAAACATTTCCCCATAATTATAAAACGCCGAAGTTTTGATAAAAGCGGGTGGTGTCATTTTGTTTGGCATCTTAAGCACTATAAATACTGAAAATTTT
>JAGFPH010009011.1:13498-50475 GCA_018207615.1 Philaenus spumarius
TTAAAAATTTGTAACGGCCGCCATTTTGAAAATTATAAAAATAAATTCTTTGCGTTTGGTACGCTTGTTAATCGTAACATATAAAATGCTTATTGCAAATTTGAAGTCGATATCTTATCTATTTCCAAAGTTACAGTGAGTTTTTGTAAAAAAACAAAATGGCGGATTACGGCTAAACTAAGCCGAAATCGAAAAAATGTTATACTACATTTTCGACTTATTTTTGCATGTAGACTCAGGTCCTGTATAGCCCATCACACATTTTTGTAACACCCTGTACATAAAAATTAATTTTTCTTTCTTTGATTCTTTGCGCGTTTCTTTGTCCTCTAAAAACTCAAAACCTATTCCACCGATCTCAATAAAATTTCACTGTTTATCCATATTAATGCCAGGAGTGTTTAGACATTACAACTACTACAGTCTAAGGTGTTGAAATTGGGTTGCTAGCCCTATACAATATAATATACAGGGTGATTCAGTAAAGCGTAGCGGGCTATGCAGGTTAAGATTCTACATTCAAAAATAAGTCGAAAATGTAGTATAACATTTTTTCGATTTCGTCTTAGTTTAGCCGTAATCCGCAATTTTGTTTTTTTACAAAACCTCACTGTAACTCTGAAAATAGATAAGATATAAAGTTCAAATTTGGAATAAGCATTTTAAATGTTACGATTAACAAGTATACCAAACACAAAGAATTTATTTTTATAATTTTCAAAATGGCGGCCGTTAAAAATGTTTAACGTGGAATATCTTGAAAACAGTTAACTTTACAAAAAATTTACAAGAGACAAAATATTCTTATTTTTTAACGACAGACGCAATACTTTCTTTTGTAGTTTCAGTAGGTCAAAGGATAACCGAGTTATCGCCAAAAAACTAAAAACATAATTTCTTGGTAATTGTCTACAACAACCAAAATTAGCCTAAAATCATAATTTTTTTAGTTATTTTTGTAGCGGGCTATGCCGATTCAGCTTATACATGCAAAAATAAATCGAAAATGTAAGTATAAATTTGTTCGATTTCGGCTTAGTTTAACAGTAATCCGCCATTTTGTTTTTTTTAATTTTTATAATCAATAACTCAAAAGCTCTTGGAGATATTTTTATAAAACTTGGTATACACTTTAACTTTATAGCTATAAACATTTTCCAAAAATATCTTTGATCAGACTCATTAAATTTAAAAATGGCTTTCATTTTAAATTTTTAAAGTCAAATTACATGAAAACCAGCTACTAAAACAAAATTTTATTAGACTCTAAATTTGAAGCCCTTTTCATTTTAAATCGAATGATACTTTAATTGCAAAAATTGGTTAATAAATATCAATATGGCGGCCATTTATCAATTTCAAAGAAAAATTCCATTAAAACTAGGGACTAGAAAAACTACAAATTGTTCAATTTTATTTATGTTTTATTACAAATTGAAAGACACCTTAATTGTTAGCATTGGTTTACAACTATAATTAAAGCTTTAACTATGTACACTTTAACAGCAATGTAAAAAAGAGCTTCAACAGAAATGAAAAGGGCTTCAAATTTAGTGTCTAGTAAAATTTTGTTTTAGTAGCTGGTTTTCATGGAATTTGATTAAATTTTTTTTTAATGGCCGCCATTTTGAAATTTGATGAGTCTGATCAAAGATATTTTTTGAAAATGTTTATAGCTATAAAGTTAAAGGGTATGCCAAGTTTCATAAAAATATCTCCAAGGGCTTTTGAGTTATTGATTATTGAAAAACAAAATACAAAATGGCGAATTACTGTTAAACTAAGCCGAAATCGAAAAAATGTTTTACTACATTTTCGATTTATTTTTGCATATATAATCTGAATCTGCTTAGCCCACTACAAAAATAACTAAAAACATGATGATTTTAGGCTAATTTTGGTTGTTGTAGACAATTACCAAGAAATTATGTTTTTAGTTTTTTGGCGATAACTCGGTTATCCTTTAACCTACTGAAACTACAAAAAAAAGCATTGTGTTTGTCGATAAAAAATAAAAATATTTTGTCTCTTGTAAATTTTTTGTAAAGTTAACGGTTTTCAAGATATTCCACGTTAAAAAATTGTAACGGCCGCCATTTTGAAAATTATAAAAATAAATTCTTTGTGTTTGGTATACTTGTTAATCGTAACATATAAAATGGTTATTCCAAATTTGAACTTTATATCTTATCTATTTCCAGATTTACAGTAAGTTTTTGTAAAAAAACAAAATGGCGGATTACGGCTAAACTAAGCCGAAATCGAAAAAATGTTATACTACATTTTCGACTTATTTTTGCATTTAGAATCTGAATCTGCATAGCCCGCTTTGCTTTACTGAATCACGCTGTATATAAATTGAACTAACTTCATATACAAGCTGTAAAGCTAAAATTGTATAATATTCTTAAGTGATATAAAACCCATTTGCAATTCGATTCCATAAGTCGAAGGGATGAAATGGGATGAGGGATAACTACAATTAAAATTAAATAATCTTTTATACTCACTGCTCAAAAACTATTCAACTAAATTAACAATTTTCACATATTAGTACCAAGATCATTAACATATTAGTACCAAGATCGTATATGGTCACTGCAATGAAATAGATTAAAATGGGAGCTATCCATATGCAATAAAATAATTTGCACTAGCTGCCTACACTTTATAAAGCTAAATTTGTGTAATATTATTCTTAAGTGATATAAAAACCATTGCAATTCGATTACAGATGAAACGTCAAAGGGATAACTACCCTTAAAATTAAATAATAATTAAAATGGGAAATGTCCAAATCTAATTATTTCGTGTATCTCACCACCAGTTATAGTAAAGGTTAAAAAATGAGCAATGCTCAGGTCTACACTTTAACAAAACTCTACCTCAAAGTTAGAAATACAAATAATTGTTTCAAAGTTTGACATCAGGAGTTAATGGAAATATTATAGCAGACAGCTGATTACTGCTATCAATAAACATTTTAATGGCGCTCACATTTTTGTTAAATGTTATAGTATACTTTTTGTTGTTTTTATGTTCAATAAATGCTGATGATTAAAAAAAAAGTATATAAAAACCTGCTTCTATTCGAACGTAATGTCGTGTAGAAATTTCAAAGTTATCATCAAGAGCTTTCGGAGATTTGAGATTTTGAACAAAACGAACATTTACGTGTTTTTTTATATAGATTATTCTTACGTTTAGTTTAAAATATAATGAGATTTATAGACGTTAATAATTTGCCTACCCTTGTGATTTCCCATTCCACATATATTATAGAATCAAAGTAACTGAAAAATGCCTTAATGCTCCTATCAAGTGGTTTTTACGATACCTGACTATCCGTTGTATAACGGAATTTCCAATTATTATAAAAAAAAAAATTATAAATTCTTTTCTTAACAATTTATTATTATAGAAAATCATATTTTTAAGGATATCTATTACAACGGTACACGTATACGCTGTTCTGCCCCACGTTCGGGAGCCAATCTCTACAACGGTACACGCTTACGCTTTTGCAAAGTATCAACGGCCCTTCTGCGGGTACGCCAATCTCTACAACGCTTAAGATATATCGCCGGTGAGGTGACTCTGTTTTTTGAAATCTAGCTCACTTTGCAACGATAATCTTACAACTGTACACTTTTGTATCGCCCTGTAGGGTGTCAGTCTTTTTCGACCTATACGACACACCTCAGCGAACGTGTACTGTGTAGGATAAGTTAAAATCACCCACTGGAAGTACAGGCTATCCTCTTTCTTTAAAGGGCCTGGGTGATTCAACTGTTTGTCTAATATTATTCTGAATATTTTGACTAAAAAACTCCAAATTACACTTCCAGTAATCTTAATAAAACTCAGCTTTGAGCACAAGCAAAAATAGAATTTACTATCTGTATTCCTCGAGGAAGTGAATACAGTGGAACTGACCTTGTAAATAATTTTATTTGTGCCTTGGATAATTATATAACGTAACACCTTGATAATATTTCTAACACTAGGAAATATAACAATGGAATATTCAACAATAGGTAAGTGAACGTTAGAAACTTTTTTATACTGTAAAATAATAATCATCCATTTATTAATCTTAAAAAACACAACTCAAAACTAATACTTTTGGATATCTCTTTTCCAATTTATACAATTTGCAACAAAAGCAATTTTCTTTAACTCTTGCTTAATCTAATAAGGTAGAGCAAATTTTAATATTACTTTTAATTATGCTTTTAATTAATATGCTTTGTTCCAAGCTTTTTATTAATTACTTATTTTTAATTTATTTAAATTATGAATTTACTTTAATGATTTTTATGCTATACGACTTTAGATATTATAAAAACATTTCACACTAAGAAAAACAATTTCCAATCCTACTAACCCAGTATCTGTAATAAATTAAATTTGAATTTAATCAGGCAAATTGTGGGGAATAAACGTAAATTCGCTGACACAGACCTCAAATTTGTTGTTTAAGATGGCCGTCTAACACGGGGCTGATTGTTGTTTATAGCAGCAGAAGAACCTGTAGGGTAAAGTTGCTCTCTGCGCTTTTGGCGATGTACAATGATGACAGCGTGCTGTTCTATTGTTGTCGTGAAGCTGCGTCAGATGTTCTTCCGTTGAGTTATAGTTGCCTGTGGTTTGTAGTAGTCCTTTATGTGTCCGGGGATCGTCCTGCTAACTCTTCCACGTTAGATACTCATGTCCAGTTGTCCGCCAAAACGTTCCAGAAGTCCAGGTCCCTGAAGTTTCTTAGCTACTTCATTGATAATATAGCCTTAGCAGTATATGGTATTCCTGCTTATATTCCTGTAGCCTTCCTGTATCGCCTTGTCAAACCGCTGATCACTTCACCCGTATAATAGCAAACTCCGTACTAACTCTTAAAAATCCATAAACAGAGAGACATACACTCCGTGTACTGTCGATCACCAAAAAATCCCCTAAACAGAGTGACATACACTCCGTGTACTGTCGTTCACCCAATAATCCCTAAACAGAGTGACATACACTCCGTGTACTGTCGTTCACCCAATAATCCCTCAACAGAGTGACATTCACTCCGTGTACTGTCGATTACCAAAATACTCTTTGAAATTCCCGTCCAGGGTTTATAAAGCCTCCTTCCATCTCCACTTTCGCGATTTTTTCGCGAAAATTCATTTTTTCACATTAAAGTGATTTTCTTACACCTTCCTGTGTGTAAAATCATCCTTTGTTTAGCAATACATTTAAATCCTTTATTTTTATTTTGTTTATCGTAGTTTTAAGGCTTAAACTTCTTAAATTATTTGAATGCTACATCCTTGTTCCGGCCGCCAAAGCTCCTCTCCGCTCTGATTGGCTCAGCGCTTTACGTGGTTCCTAACCCTTCCTCTCCTATTCTACTGCGCGAATTTTCAACTTTCCTTTCTAACTCCTCGCGGTTTTATGGGATTTTCCCGCGAAATAGCTTTTCTTAAACTGTGATTTTTTCCTGTTTTTTAGAGACTTGAATGAAAGTTGTAGGACGCTCCATTCTCTTCCTAGGCCTTCCCTAGCGTTTTCCCAATGCATTTTCTTTTAAAAATTTTCCATTTTCATTATTTTAAATTTTCATTTTCATTTTCCTGAAGGTCTATTGTTGTTGTGACAATAGCCGAAGTCTGATTTCTATAATAGGTTTTTTTAACGAAGTTTTTGCCATTTAAAAGTATACGATTTTCCAAGTTTTACATTTACGTTAAATACCGGTAATTTATTTAAAATACTGGTTTTTACAATAATCAATTTACCTCCCTTCTTTATTACTTTATATTAATAGTTTAAAAAATACAATTTTCCCTACTGACTTAACCGCTAGGTGTGAAAACTCCTACCATTCATAATAATTATTTTATTTGAATTTTCTTTTGCTTTTCCTAAGCAACTAATCCTTCTTAATAACATGTACTCATTAAACTTTATTAAACTTTAACTTTAATTGACTTTAGCGTCAGTGTTTCTACCCTGATTCGCTAAATATTGAAATTATTACTTTTTGTCATACCACCTTTTTTATAGGCCTTATTTTGCTCATTACAAAAATACCTCCCTTCCAGGCTTTTGAGGAAATTTGAAATTTTCCCTAGACTTTACTTGATTGTTACGTCATCAACGTTTAGTATTATGACCTGAGTCTCATACGTACAACACACCCGTGATTAGCGTAATGTGTTCCCGCCATAGAACCCAAATACGTAATAGTCCTGGATCCAGGTGTTCCCTAAAAATCTTTGATTTTATTCTAAGTTAATTTTACAATCCCGAACAAGCTCGGGTTCAATAGTTCCATCTGTACGATAACAACCACCTCGCCGGGACTTGTTCAAGGCCGCGCTACATTGGGTTCATCCACATGGTCGCCCAGAAATCTTGCATTTTACATATTTCAATAAAATTTCAAAATTTCCGGATTTACACGGGTTTTGCCCGTTGTACTATAAAGATTTTCTTCACGAAACTGATAAGCCTACACACCATTTCTGCATCATTGAGTTACAACAAGCTTAGAGTGTATAACTATCACCGACCTTCATTAGCAGCCACATTTTCGTACAATCATAATAAACTACGGAATATTTATTTATTTACACTCCGTTTTTATATACCGGTGTGTGTTTACATAAGATTAAAAGAACTGAAGGACTTTTTTAATCTTAAAAAAATAGGTTTTCACAAACGTCGTATCCTTTTGAATCCACCGCACAAGGGTTGACTGAGGACAGAATTTGATATCTTTGAAAGAGACTTTGGTCGACTTTCCCCGAATCCATTTGCAAATGAAGGAATCTTACACAGATCTCAGCGGAGTTCCTATAGTGTTTGAGTAATGTAGGTAGTTTTATTTTCTGTAAAGAAGTTTCCTTCAAATAGTTTATCATTTTATGACCGACTCTGATATATTAGGGTTTGAACAAGTGGTTTGGTTTTGTTTTAGTTTTTATAAAAACTAATATTTCGCAATTATTAAATAATAAAATAGATTTAATATAACGTATTTTTAATTTATTAATTGTTTTGCTAATAATAAAAAAAGTGGAAGTTTAACTGACACGCCAGTGTTCCGTACCATCATCCATCTCAAAATTATTAACTTCTTAAAATAAAGCATAAATTAAAACTATTTTCTTTTCATAAATAACTGTCGAGCTTGACTTGTGAGGTAACTAGATAAAATAAAATCCGAACACAAAATTTCACAACAAATACGTTTACTAACTTCAAACGCGTTTCAACAACAATGTCGCCATCATCAGTGATGCACGGGCTACAGAAACTAAACTATAACTAACGTACTTGTTGTGAGATTTTGTGTTCAGGTTTTGTTTTATCTTTTTTTTATATATAACTAGTAGTTCACTCTAAGTGATATCAATAAGAGATTATACAAACTACCTCGCTGTAAAAAATTTAGATTTTGTTTTTTACTTGTTATTATTCTAGACTTCTATCCGAGCACTTGGAGTAATGCATGCATATTTGCCACATCAATACAGCAGAAAAAAAAATTATACATTGTCGGTTGAGATTTATTTATTTTAATTAATTAATTTGCAAAAACTTAACCTCAAAGGAGAATTAACAAGTTAAAAAAATAATAAAAGTAATTAATTTTTGTAAAAAAAAAAATACTCGTAAACATGTATGAATGAGGCGATATCTTAGAAATTAAACTTATTTTTAAGGACCCATTAAATAGATTTTGGAAATAAAATTATTATATCTGTAAATCTTTCATGAACATTTTAACTAAAAAAATTTTGAAAACGATTGACCCTAAAGGCCATCCATATAACTTCCCGCTAAGTTTAATTACAACAAACACTATTTTTGGAAATTTTGAACTGAAATAACTGTTGAATGAATCAACCGATTTTTATGCGATTTGCGGCAATCGATGCAGTTTTTTAAGTCCATTGGAAGAATCAACAACAAAAATTTTTCAGATGAAAAGTTTCGGAGAAATTGAGGAAAAACACTTTTTTTATTTTCTTTCGTTCACGATATCTCGCGAATGAATCAACCGATTTTCATGTGATTTGCGGCAATCGATGCAGTTTTTCGAGTCCATTGAAAGAATCGACAAAACAAAAATTTCTGGTGAAAAATTTCGGAGAAATTGAGAAAAAATACTTTTTTTAATTTTCTTTCGTTCACGATATCTCACGAACGAATTAACCGATTTTGACCGGACTGGTAGCGATCGACTTCGCTTTTCAAGGTTAAAAGCTGATTAGATTTTGGAATTGATCGGTAAAGCCGTTTAAAAGTTATTCCAAAAAAAACTGATTTGAAAAAATTTTATTTCTTAGTTTTTTCGAAATTTCTCAGAACCTTCCGGTCCGAATTAGTTGAAATTTTCAGGAAATCTAAGTTTGATGGAACTCTTTAAAACGCCGTTTGGTAGGATCCAATCGGTTAAGCCGTTCAAAAGTTATAAGCGGGTCACATACTTACATACACACACACATACATACAGACAGGGTGCCACCCTCTCGGGAGTGGTCAGGAAAGATTCCTAGGACCTCAAAACGTCGAGATCTGATGAATACTCGATTTTCGAAAAACGGGGTGAACCCAATAACTTCCCGATTTTAGAAAATTTTCAATTTTCTTAGCGGGAAGTTAAAAAAACAAAAATATGAAAGCGGCATTCGGTACTTACTACGCAATTATTGTATATACCATTTTATACCAAATCAATCTTCAAAAGGAATGCTTATTTTACCAAATGACATTCTAATTTATAAGTGACATCCTAATGTACGAATTAAAGAAACATTTTGTGTAAGAACTCAAATAATTTAAAATCTATACGTAACGTTATAGTTTTGTGGATAAATAGAATACTGTTTTTGTTTTATGTTTTAAGTTTATAAGATAAGACAAATTATAAAAAAGCCTTTAGGAGTAAAACTCAAAATGTCCAAATAGTAACGTTTGTCGTGAAGCACATTATTGAAAAGGTCTTTCAAAAACAAACATGTTTTGCATTTAAAGTTTAACTTTATCTCTAATCGTTTCAAAATGGCGCCTGGGAAACTTATTTTGAGCCGGGTGCGGCTGGTCTGATTCACCCGGCATATGTATATATGTAAAACTAGCTGACCCGTACGGCGTTGCACGTGGTGGTTGGTATTTTCAGTCTTTTTAACGTAATTGTATTCTTTTTAAGTGTTTAGTCAGTGAGTGGTATTTGGCTTTTATATATATATATACATCTTAAAAAATAAAAGCACTATTGTCATAATAATAAAAGATCTGAAATTATGATTTTAACAACTTTGATCCCCCCCAAACCCCTCCTAAAATTTCGAAATTTTTCATACCCTTTCTTAGTGAGCACCTATGGCCCTAGAGGAAGCTACATACCAAATTTCATTCCAATCCATTCGGTAGTTTTGAAGAAATCGTTTTTTAACAACTTTTATCCCCCCAAACCCCCCCCTAAACTTCTAATTTTTTTAAACCCTTTACTAGTGAGCACCTATGGCCCTAGAGAAAGATACGTACCAAATGTTATTCAAATCCGTTTTGTAGTTTTGAGGAAGTCATTTTTTAATAACTTTGATCCCCCCAAACCCATCCTAAAATTTTTTCAAACCCTTTCTTATTGAGTACCTATGGCCATAGAGGAAGCTACATACCAAATTTCATTCAAATCCGTTTGGTAGTTTTGAAGAAGTAATTTTTTAATAACTTTGATCCCCCCCAAACCCCCTTAAAATTTCGAATTTTTTCAAACCCTTTCTTAGTGAGCACCTATGGCCCTAGAGGAAGCTACATACCAAATTTCATTCCAATCCGTTCGGTAGTTTTTGAGAAATCGTGATGAGTGAGTCAGTGAGTCACTGGGTTTTGGCTTTTATATATATATAGGTAATATAAAAATACTTCGTTCAAATACACTAGGGGGATTTATCGTTGATCAGCTTCTGTTACGTGGAGGAGGGACGGGATGCTAACCGCTGCGAGCGAAGCAAAGCAGTAAGAAATCCGAAGCAACAAAGTCGAGTTTTTCCGCTACGAGAGAAACGAAGAAGCCCTTGAGCCGGGGTTGGAGGCTGGGTTACAAACAAATTTTACTAATATATTTTGTACACGGAGGCAGCTGTTTAACGTCTACGTGAGTGACTAATTTCCCAAATAATTGGTTGAAAATCTAAAATCATAAAAACTTATTTTAGCAAATTCGCTCATCTCACGCCAGCGGTCAAGCTGCGTGGTCAAATTATTTTACTATTTTGTGACTTGTAACCAGGCTGTTGAAACACACGAAGTTCATTATAACGACCTTAAATAAAATCCTTCTGAACTATAAACTCTCTACAATAAGAAACTGGTAAATGCTATTGAACTTTCAACGAGTACAAATAATGAAGCTCTCGAGTTTCAAGAACGCTAATCAAAATATATTGGACTAATTTGTCAGTGCGCGCGTGTGGTCCGACCAGCTGCCGCCACTACTGGGGTGGGGGGGGGGGGCTTTGTTATTGAAAACTGTGTGTGCACTCGATGTGAAGTAATACTCAAAAACGGAAATCACTTTAAAACGCGGGACAAGGGCGCTTTTGCTTGAAAGCTTTGACAATGGGCGTACAAGGTGACGATTGCGAGTGAGCAACCAAAGTGGATGTTTGAAGAGTTTTGCGGTTTCCCATCTTGTTTCACTGTTAAATAGTCGGGGTGGTATTGTTAGACGTTCGTGACTGAAACAGCTGTTTGGCGGTAGATAAGCAATGTTCTGAAAAGCAATCTTCGTAATCTGTCTGCAGAACCCGGCTTCGCCAGATTACAAGAATCGTCCTTCAAAAGCTTTTCCAAAAACCTGCCTTGGCACTACAACCAATTCCACGAAAACTAAGTTCACAAATTACATTTAAGGGACTGCTGTAGTGGCGTCCATCTTTTATATGTATCCCATAAGAGCAATGTTAAATTTCAAACCATTTATTTCGTTTATTTTTTATCATAAAATTGTTTGCAAGGTCTCATTTTAAGCACAGTCACAATACGCACCCGTTTTGCAATTTAGTTTTTTTTAATGCTTTTGATTTGTTATGTAATTGACATTTTGTAAGTACAAAGCTTTAATTTTTTTTCTAACACAGCAAAAACGTAATAATGAAAAATAATTTGCAAGCCGGATCCGAAAGAATATTCAGTTTTTTTTTCAGCACTCAATCACAAAATACAGACTTATAAAATTGTTTGAAATTAGGCAATGTCAAAGCGTTCAACTGCAAGAAATTGCACTGTTTAGATAGGGATATAGTGAAAAGCGCTTTCGTTTCCGGTTGCTTTCTCGTTTACTGGAACAGATAATAAAGTTAAAAACCCGTACCAGACTTATAATTTTACATACTTGCATGCAATTTTTATATAAAATGTTAATTCGCATTTTAGAGAAAACTATGGCCTATTAAACTAGTAAGATTTTGTTTCATACAAATTTATAAAATGCTACAATTGTGATAACAAATTTGTCAAAGTTTTTATATAAAATACAAGTGATGACAACGAATATTCAAAGCGAGAAAAACTTGTAAGAATACAAAGTGAAAACTCTTTGAGAGAAAGTTTTAAATAATTACTTGAGTTAACTTCTTTATTTAAAACTATTTTCCGTATGACCTTTGTTTGTTCAAGAGGAAGGTAATTACTGTGACGTTTACATCCTAGATGTTTGGCATTGTTTTGGTGAGATCCTGGGTTTCCGTAGGCCCTTCACATAATACTGTCTTAATTTAACGAAACTGTATTTACAGTTTTAAAGATCGTATTCTTTTCATATTGTATTGATTACCTCCAATTTGGTCAACTAGACTATATATACTACTAGCTGACCCGTACGGCGTTGCCCGTGGTGGTTGGTATTTTCAGTCTTTTTAACGTAATTGTATTCTTTTTAAGTGTTCAGTCAGTGAATGGTATTTGGCTTTTATATATATATAAATAATAAAAGCACTATTGTCATAATAATAATAAAAGATCTGAAATTATGAATTTAGTAACTTTGTTCCCCCCAAACCCGTCCTAAAATTTCAAAATTTTCCATACCCTTTCTTAGTGAGCACCTATGACCCTAGAAGAAGCTACATACCAAATTTCACTCCAATCCGTTCGGTAGTTTTGAAGAAATCGTGATTTAATAACTTTGATCCCCCCAAACCCCGATAAAATTTCGAATTTTTTCAAACCCTTTCTTAGTAAGCACCTATGGGCCTAGAGGAAGCTACATACCAAATTTAATTCCAATCCGTCCGGTAGTTTTGAAGAAATCGTTTTTTAATAACTTTGATCCCCCAAACTCCCCTCCTAAAATTTCGAATTTTTTCAAATCCTTTCTTAATAAGCACCTATGGCCTTAGAGGAAGCTACATACCAAATTTCATTCCAATCCGTTAGGTAGGTTTCGAGAAATCGTGATTTAGTAACTTTGACCCCCCAAACCCCCCTAAAATTTCGAATTTTCGGAAACCCTTTCTTAGTGCGCGTCTAGAGCCTATAAAGAGTATTAGTGCCAAATTTCATGTTTGTAGGCCTCGTGGTTTTGGAGAAACTGCGATGAGTCAGTGAGTCAATGAGTCAATGGTATTTGGCTTTTATAAGTATAGATAGATTAACAGTAATTTATACTTACAGGTTAAATACTTATTACAAACATTATTAAACACTCATACACATGCATGCAACATTCATACACATTCATACAATGTGTAAATAATAAAATAATTATATAGACCTAAGTATGGTAAAGAAAAAAGTGTTTAATACTATTAGATTAAAAATGTAGGATAAAATATAAATACAAAAAATCTTTCACAAATGACTTTAATACAGGATCTATTAAACTTTCAGTAATAGTTAATACAACCAAGTGAACGACTACTACCAGACTCACGGCCCACCCTATATCTAGATGCGTCTATATTAAATTCATTACCATACATCCGCAATACAAGACAAACATAACGCCTGTAACAAGATATATACCGCGTGACGTCATATCTTAGGGGCAGATGTTTCAACCTCCCTCGGGTTGAGTAACAACAGTTGCCTTTCTATTGTTCACCCCACACGCCCGCACACAAGTCTTTTCACTTCACGCACTCACAATTTAACACCGTTTTTAAAGGAGGAATATTAATAATAACTTAGCATTACGGTAATCGTATACGAATGATTATAATTGAAAGTGGCAATGTGACCGCCCTCTTTTAAAACGCATAATTTAATTTCAAATGGCGGCGACGCCCTTTTGGGCGATAAATTATAGTTTGATTAACAAGCAGTAAATTACTGTAAAACTGTAACTAAACTATATTACTGTTTTACATACGGTAGTGATAAAAAAATTACTACATAATATGACTTCAATTTAAATTATTTCATAAAATGTTTGTTTTTGGACTGAATTCAAATTTAGGCGCATTATTAGTACATTGAAATGTTCAACCAGGGTTGTTTTGCAACCAATGCACACTAAAATTATATTCTGCTGGTGTATCATAAACGCTGCCAATGTTATAATGTTATTAATATTCACAAAATAAATGAAAAAGCTATATTTCGTATTTAATGTATCTATATAAATAAAATTGTAAATGTTCTTTTGTTCAAAATCTTCACTCTCCGAAAGTTCTTCGCCGATTACTTTCAAACTTGAACACAACTTTACATTCGAATACAAGCATGTTTAAATATAATTTTTTTTAAAGCAGCATCTATTGAACATAAAAAAAAATATACTAAATGCTTTACGGCAATGACGGCGCCATAATAACTAATTGACCGAGCGTAAGCGAGGTCTCCGTTTTAACTCGACCGTTCGGCATTTCGTCTGTGTGTCTGTCTCACGATTACGGCCAAACGCCTTGACTGATTTTGATGATTTTTTGCATGAATGTTCCTTATTCCTAGGCCAAGCCATGTATGTATATGTTTTTTTTTCCATTTTTCATTTTTAACCCCTTAAATAAAATCAAAATGGCGGCCGGACCGTTTCTCTCAGTGTAAGCTTTTTCCAAAGCCAGTTTTTGGCTTAACCGTAAGTCAAATTTAAAAAGTAATAACATTTTGCCAATAAAAAATTAAATTTTAAACAAAATTGTATTCTTTCTTTTTTTCCGTATCTCTAACGGTAAGCTCACAAAATAGCCGTAAACTTCGAATTTGTTAAAATCGTCCAAGTTTTTGTATTTCAACCATGTTTTTATACGTTTAATCTAAACTAATTCAAAAGTGTTCCATAGCTTTTTTGTAGATAAAGGTTTAAATAATTCATATATGGCAGTAAAAAAATTATTGAAGTAAAATAAGGAAATTTATTAGCTCAAGAAACAATCACGTTCTGTAACGAAAGGAAAATGTTTAACTTTAGGCCTACATAAAAAGTAGTAAAAATTATTGTAATTTTTTTCATAAATGTAAAAAAGTTTCGTAAATAGAATTGTTTAGAAATATTTATCCATTCCAAATTTCTTATTTTGAAAACACCAGTTTTCATGTTGCTACTACAAGACTTGTAACAAAACTAGGCCTCTTTTGAATAGTAATTAAGGAATATATCATTTGCCCAAAAATGACATATTATTATAAGAAAGTGTAGAGGATAAATCAAAGAATTGAACTGTATACTTGTAAATTATCATTGTAAATTTCATAAAAGTATTTGACTTAGCTTTACTTGAATTACAAAATGAGATGAAACAAATGAAACCTCGCGGAGATAAAGAACCGACAAAAAATGACCGTAGGACACCGTGGGAAGTGTTGGTACATGGGTTGAGATCACTATCACTACGTTTTAACATCGTTTGTCTTCATTATTTCTAATATTGGAATATGATATGGAGCTTAAGTTAACTTATGATACATTGTTAAGTTTGAGTTATTTAATTAAGTACCGGTATGTAAATATTTAATTGTATGTTGTCCCTCTATAACGCGATATTTTTAGCTATCTTACGCATTATTAACCAAAACAAAACACAATGCCTCTAAAAGAAAATCTTTAGCAGATAAAGCTCAAGAAAAGAAATAAAAACGGGAACCTGAAATCGCGGGAATTGTAAATAATGTTTCACTGGCTAAACGTTGTGCTTACTTCCTTACTGGCACACTATTTTTAACCTAAGCTCAAAACCACATTTGTTATTTCAACGAGCGAGGTCTACTGTTCACAGAACTACTAGTATATAAATATATTTATTGTTGATACAGTAATGAGCTGTTTGCTTTAGTATTTCCAATAACAGCTGATTTCAAACTTTGAAGCATTAGTTGTATTTCTAACTTTCAGATTGTTTTAATTGTATTCCTGATCCTTGCTGGTTCTTTTAACCTTTATTATGACTGCAGTTATAAAATAACCAACATAATTTGATTTGAACATTTAACATTATTCACCATCTTAGCTTTGGGGTTATTAATAATCCTAAACCTTTATTAAAAAAAAACCCATAATTAGCCTACGTGTATAGAAGGTTCTAAAGGGGTTGGCGTGCGGAGCACGCAAGGGTCTCCCCTAGTATGTAATGACAATGTAAATAACTGGAATCGCTCACGTGAGTTGGGCAATTTCCAAAATTAAATTTCAAGTTTTAGGGTGTCAACTATTTTAGAAATTTATCTACTTACGAAGAAGCTGAATAGCTGCCTTCGTGTACGAAATATATTTGCAGAATTTGTTTGCATCTCAGCTCACGCGCTGCTTCGTTCCGCTCGCAGCGGATAAACTCGTTTAGACCTTGCGACCTCGTATAAGGACTACTTCGCTTCGCTCAACTCGTAAATTTCAACCACGTATTTTTATTTTACTATACGTTGATCGATTTGGCGGAGACCGGACGGGCTATAAGGTCATGTAAAAAAGAAACAAAATGTGCAGAATAATATCATACATTTATTTTTACTTTCTCACTATACTATAGTATAGAGAAAGTATATAGTGATCGCAAAAAAAATCGATGTTGAAATTTTTGAGGAAATATCCGTTTTGGGACCTCCTGAGTACAAAAAAGTGTTTTTTTTCAAAATGTCTGTCTGTATGTATGTCTGTATGTATGTATGTCTGTATGTATGTCTGTATGTCTGTATGTATGTATGTCTGTATGTAGACAAAGCTAGAGAGAAAACTATTCGATCGATTTTAACCAAATTTGCACCAGACATGTCAAGTAGGCCTGTATAGATGCACGAAAAAGGCTTTTGAAAATTTTTGAAAAACAACCCCCTTTTTGGCCAAAAAACCTCCAAAAAATCAGTTATTATTTTTTTATAAAAAAAACGGCTCTAACGATTTTGATAAAATTTGGCTTATTTGTAGCCTTTAATGTGCCCTACCATATGGAAAAACCAGCATCTTTCTAAAAATTCTCGTTTAGCTAATAATAATAATAATAACTGATTTTGGGGGTTTTTTGGCCATAAAGGGGGTTGTTTTTAAAAAAAAATTAAAAACCTTTTTACCTTATAAAGACCTAATTGACGTGTTTGGTGCAAATTTGTTCGAAATTGATCGAATAGTTTTCTCTCTAGATAATAATAATAATAATTATTAGTCAATCTCCAACTTTAATAAAAGTATACAAAGCTAGAGAGAAAACAATTCGATCGATTTCAACCAAATTTGCACCAGACATGTCCAGTATGCTTGTATAGATGCACGAAAAAGGGTTTTGAAAATTTTTGAAAAACAACCCCATTTTTGGCCAAACAACCCCCAAAAAATCAATTATTATTTTTTTATAAAAAAACGTCTCTAACGATTTTGATAAAATTTGGCTTATTTGTAGCCTTTAATGTGCCCTACCATATTCAAAAACCCGCATCTTTCTAAAAATTCTCGTTGAATAGCTAATAATAATAATAATAACTAATTTTTGGGGTTTTTTGGCCATAAAGGGGGTTGTTTCTCAAAATTTTTCAAAACCTTTTTACGTGCATCTATAAAGTTCTAATTGACGTGTTTGGTGCAAATTTGTTCGAAATCGATCAAATAGTTTTCTCTCTAGATAATAATAATAATATTTATTAGTTAATCTCCAACTTTAATAAAAAAAACTCTCCTACCCCACTTTACAAGTCACCGTGAATCTGTTTAGTAATTTAAATATGTTTGTGAGAAAGTATGTGCTAGTTCCTGGTACCGTTTATTTTATATAAAAATAAGTTAATTTGTGGTTAAAACCGTGTTTTCAGTCTTTGGATTTTTGGCTAAGAACTCGTCCGAGTGACCAAATAGGACTTAAAATACGGCTGTGAGAGTGCAAACACACAAATATACAGGGTGATTCAATAAAGCGTAGCGGGCTATCCAGATTCAGATTCTACATGCAAAAATAAGTCGAAAATGTAGTATAACATTTTTTGGATTTCGGCTTAGTTTAGCCGTAATCCGCCATTTTTTTTTAGAAAAACTCACTGTAACTCTGGAAATAGATAAGATATTGAGTTCAAATTTGGAATAAGCATTTTATAATGGATTAACAATTGTACCAAACACAAAGAATTTATTTTATAATTTTCAAAATGGCGGCCGTTACAAATTTTTAACGTGGAATATCTTGAAAACCGTTAACTTTACAAAAAATGTACAAGAAACAAAATATTTTCCTTTTTTAACGACAGGCAAAATGCTTTTTTTTGTAGTTTCAGTAGGTCAAAGGATAACCGAGTTATCGACAAAAAACATAATTTCTTGGTAATTGTCTACAACAACAAAAATTAGCTTAAAACCATAATTTTTTTAACATTTAAAGATTTTTTTAGTTATTATTGTAGCGGACTATCAGATTCTACATGCAAAATTAAGTCGAAAATGTAGTATAACATTTTTTTTTTATTTCGGCTTAGTTTAGCCATTATCAGCCATTTTGTATTTTTCAAAAAATAATTAATAACTCAAAAGCCCTTGGAGATATTTTTATGAAACTTGGTATCCACTTTAACTCTATAGCTATAAACATTGTCCAAAAATATCTTTGATCAGACTCATCAAATTTCAAAATGGCGGCTATTTAAATTTTTTAAAGTCTAATTCCATGAAAACCAGCTACTGAACAAAATTTTACTAGACACTAAATTTGAAGAAATTTTCATTTCAAATCGAATGACACTTTAATTGCTAAAGTTTTGTTTTAGTAGCTGGTTTTCATGGAATTTGACTCTAAAAATTTTATCCAAGGGCTTTTAGGTTATTAATATATTTTTTTTTTTAATACATAATGGCGGATTACGGCTAAACTAAGCCGAAATCGAAAAAATGTTATACTACATATTCGACTTATTTTTGCATGTAGAATATGAATCTGCATAGCCCACTACGCTTTACTGAATCACCCTGTATATACAGTATACATACATTTTATTGACACCTTAAAACGTGTTCTGTGCACCATATTCGGTGCTCGTTGACAACTCCGGAGCTTAACTCTTACCATAAGTCTCACTGCAATAGCTTATCTTTCCTGTGGAAATTCGCTTAAAAGGATCATAGTATTAAATTGAATAAACCTAAACACAGAGTTTATATACAACTAGGGGCTCTGCCCCTGGACGCTTCGCCTCCCAACCCCGCCTCGGCCTTCGCCTCAGATGGCTGCTTCGCTTCGCTCGTAGTTGGAAAATTCGATAAAGGATCTCGTTAATACATAGGCTCGTTTGTACATAGGTGACCTAGCATAAATCAGCTGTTTTATTTGGCAGCTGACTCAAACTCATTAAACATTATCTTCATAAGATTAACATGGGAAATTTGAAGGATTGTGTGTAGGAACTCTTCTCGGGTGAATAGTTGCTAAACGGATGATTGGATCTTGAATCTGACGGAAAATCTCTGCTTTAAAATTAAATTTTCTACAACTTTTGTTTTTAACATTTTTTGCTATATCTTACCTCTTTCTTACTAAATGCGCTCAAAGTGGGAAAATTAAAAAATCGAAAAAATATTTCCCGCCCAAAATTTTCTTCCAAAATTTAAAAATGTCAAATTCTGGCCATTTTCCCAAAAGTTTCTCGTCGAGAGCTTTAATTCAAGTATAAGGTTGAGGGGGGGTCCGATTACGGGAAGTGCCGAATAATTAACGTCAGTGAATCAGTGAAATCGCCTAGCTTTAAGGACGTTGCGTGGAGCCTCCCTTCTCGGATGAATAGTGGCTAAATGGAAGATTGGATCTTGAATCTGACGGAAAATCTCTCCTTTGAAATTAAATTTTCTACAATTTTTTGTATTTAACATTTTTTGCTATCTCTTACCGTTTCCTTACAAAACGCGCTCAAAGTAAAAAAATGAAAAAATTTAAAAAATCTAAAAGATCTTTCCCGCCCAAAAGGAGCTTGCAAAATTAAAAAATGTTAACTTCTTTCAATTTTTCCAAAAATTTCTCGTCGAGAGCTTTAATTCAAGTATGAGGTTGAGGGGGGTCCGATTACGGGAAGTGCCTAATAATTAATTTCAGTGAATCAGTGAAACCGTCTAGCTTTAAGAACGTTGGGCGGAGCCTCCCTTCTCGGATGAATAGTGGCTAAACGGATAATTGAATCTTAAATCTGATGTAAAATCGTTAGTCTGAAATTAAATTTTCTACAACTTTTGTATTTAACATGTTTTGCTATCTCTTACCGTTTTCTTACAAAACGCACTCAAAGTGAGAAAATGAAAAAATGTAAAAAATCTAAAAAATCTTTCCCGCCCAAAAGGTGCTTGCAAAATTAAAAAATGTTAACTTTTGTCAATTTTTCCAAAAGTTTCTCGTCGAGAGCTTTCATTTAAGTATGAGGTTGAGGGGAGTCCGATTACGGTAAGTGCCTAATAATTAATGTCAATGAATCAGTGTTACCGTCTAGCTTTATATAAGTAGATTATTGCCGGTCATTCAAAAGTCTAAACATATGATGCACTTACGTTGATCATACTGTATAGGTTTTTAAGACAGTCTTGTAGACAGTGACACACTAAAATGAGGTACCACTCAAGTGGCGAGATTCTTTTCAATGTCGTATTCACGAGGTGTTCAGTCTGTTAGTTCAATAATTGCAGTAAAACCGTACAAAATGAGATAACATCGACCAATATCTGGAGCGATCAGGGTAGCTCAGTTGGCAGAGCATTACGACGGAAATGTAAAGGTCCCGGGTTCAACTCCCGGTCTTGGTCTAGGTTTTTTCACTTGTAATTTAATTAAATATCCCTTGCTGAGGAAGTGTGTAATCGGGGGAAAAAAGAATAACAAAATAATAAATATAAACTCTATGTAGTTTTAACACTGATTTCAATAAAAACCCCGAACCACAAAACCAGGAACAAAAACAAAAACTAAACAACTAAATTGTAAGCTATGTTTAACACCACCCTTATGTACATTTCAATGACATGGTCATCATCCTCAGAGGGTTTTAACACTACTAAAAAAAGTGTAGTTTGTGGTTCGGGGTTTTTATTCAAATCAGTGTGATTTTGTCGCCACAGTGCTCTTTTATTTGTTTAATGTAGTTTTAATGTCATCAATAATAAATATTATTTATAAATGTAAGTTAAATGTAATAAATACTAAAAAGCATTAAAACGCCGATATTCATTTTGGAAAAAAAACAGTACTATCTTTTAAAATGTGTTGGGTAGTATGTTTAAGGATAAGGGACTACTTTTGGTATTGGTTTTGTAAGATACTTCTCTTTTTAAGCCGAATCGTTTGACAACAGATTTGCCATAACTTAACATTAAATACCAATATATGAGTTAATATTTATCTTGGGAAATAATACACTTAATTGAATACAACTCACATATAAAACGGTTATAACTCAAACTATTTTCAACGACAGTTTGAATTTTGATAGTCTAATTATTGTTTGTCTCCAAGATTTAAATTCAAAAATTGCTTTTTTAGACTTTTATGGCAAATACTGTATCTCTTCCTTATAAACAATAATTAAAATACGTTTTCGACTTTGAGAAGTAGTACAATAATTTGTAAGTAGTTGTTGGTAGTCCCATTCCCTTAGTACTGTCTGGATACCATCGCTAGTCCACCAAATATATTTCACTTGGAACGTTTAATTGCAAAGGTCTAAGCAATGTAGTTTTAGGATTATAATAATTTAGGAATATTTATCTCGCGTCAGCAGACTGAGTGAAGTCAGCAGAAATTACTGCTAAAGTCTGACGTCAGGAAGTGCCGGTTGCTGAGTTTACAAGAAAGTTAAATCACAGCATTCAACTCTAGTTAGTCAATACATTTGCTAATCAACTCGGGCCGGAACTCATTGTTTGACTTGAGACAAGTCGGTCGAGTTGTTTTAGTCTCAAATTATTTCCACGGCATTTGTAACAATTGTTTTGTTTTAGTTAATATGTGGAAAGTATTTTCTGAAACAGAAACAATATTAATGACACTAAATTCAAACACTCAACTGCCAAAGTAGAGTTTATATTTTTTGTAATGAAATGTGTAGCAAATGTGCACGTATAGAATAATATTAAAAATGCATGACTACAAGGTCACTTTAAATAAAAGGTGTTTTGAAGTTGAGATTGTTTTAGATGTAGAGCTTTTTTAAAATCCCAATTTATAAAAAAAATGCTATTTTAATAAAGAAAAGGTAATTGTGTGCGGTCGTGGGAACCCCGTCTGGAACGAAGTTCATCACGCTTTTTCTTCAATCAAGATGTTTTTTACCAGCCTTAAAGGCAACATACACACATAATTTTAATCTTTCAACTGCCGTTTATTATTAATTTGTTTTTACTTTCTCCACCCTATACGTAGTATATGGAGAAAGTATTGTTTTCGTAAAAGTGTTCGAATTTGAATTTTCAGTTGAATTATCTGTTTTGGTGCTCCCAGAACCCCAAAAAATTGTTTAGTGCAATTATCTGTGTTGGTGCTCCCTGAACCCAAAAATATTTTTAGCGGAATTTTTTGTTTTGGTGCTCCCTGAACCCAAAAAAGTGTTTTTAGAGTGGTGTCTGTCTGTCAGTCTGTCTTTATGTCTACACGACCAGAGAGGATTGGTCCGATTTTCATGAAATTTGGTATGTAGGTACTATACCCTAATATCTCCAGGCGTTTTTTCCCATTTTTTTGAATTTCTAATTTTTAAGGGTAATTTACCCCTAAAAACCCATAAAAAACGACAAAAATGCAAATTTCTCAAAAACGGCTCTAACGATTTTGATCAAATTTTCAGTATTTATAGTGCTTAAGATGCCAAACAAAATGACACCACCCGCTTTTATCAAAACTTCGGCGTTTTATAATTATGGGGAAATGTTTAAAAGTAAACAAGTTTGCGTTGTCAATCTAGCATCGCGGCAGCGAGCACGGCCAGTAATTCAAAGGTCGCGCGATCGAATCCCGCCTGGGACAATAATTTTTTTATACGATTGACGTAGGTAGAATATTATTTTTTTGTTTTGTTCTAAAAAGTAGTAAATAAAATGATTAAAAACAATATTATTTTGACTACAGTAAGTTGGGAGAAAGTTTGTGTCAGTTAACTGATACCGTTTATTTAGTCTTGTGTTTGACAAATTTTTCAATCAATTTTAAACATCTTGATTAGTTTATAACAGAGAAATCACTTCACTTTCTTTTTACTTGATCATATCTAAAGTAGAAAATTTGTATACCTATCGACCGATAATATGGCAATCTGTTTGATTGTTATTTTCATGGGAAAGTAAAAAATGTACCGAAAAGACAAACAATCAAACTGACATAAGGCGAATTAATAAAACATTGTCTTTCAGTTTTTTGCTATGTTAAAAAAGTTTCAAGTCTCTAGCTCATTGGGAAGTTACATTAAAATAAATCGCAAAATGTTTACGCTACAGACAAACAAGGAGATTTAATATTGCATTGTCATCCAGTTTTGAGCGATGCTTAAATAGCCCAGTCGGTATAGGTTACAACTACCAGTAATTTGCAATACGGCTGAATTTTTTTTATAGGTACATTAAAGTATGTAGATTAACATAAAAAAAGTTTACCAGTCTATCGATTTCCCAAAGTCGAAAAAATATCGATTATCATTTTTTTTTCGATTATCCTTAATATTTCGAGCTGGGATGAAGATAGAGGAAAATAAAAAATACCACAGTGTAGGAGAGGTATTTTTCAACGAAAAAGGTTATATGTATTTATTTCGTCCGAGCAATGGTTTGTCTAAGAAAAATTCGATAATGCAGGTATGTATTTTGCAGCAGGGGAAATCACTAAAAGGGGACATCTTATTCATATATGAAGCGTTTTCTCATTCTAAATTGGACGAATTTTAATATATCGGATTGAAACTTGACATAGGAGTTAAAATATATATTTTAAACATTTATGCTGAGTCTCAGCTTGTTATCTTGAAAATGACCCGATCTAGGAGTCGATTTCGATTATCGATTTTAGGAGTACCGGACTCACGAACTAATTTCAATCTATTCCAGTTTCGTCAATTTTTGGAATATCAACATCAAATTTGTTTTGCAAGTTGAGTACACCAGTATTAATATTCTTAGTAAGTATGAACGATTTTTCATGTTATTTTTTAAAAACGAGACGCTTGAAAATGGTCTTCTGTTTTACCTTTCTCGTTTTAACTATAACACCTTTGGATTCAACGACTCTATTTTCGACATTTTTAAACATATCGATTTAAAAATTATTACAGAAGTTAAAAACACAATTGTTTTTTGCTATACTTATTTTAAAAACTATATTTAAAAAATTGACTAATCTGCAGCCGATTAACTCAAGCGTTTTGATGAAAAATCTAAATAGGTATAAAATTATACTTTTTTAAGTTACTTGTGCTTTGAAAAGTAAATAATAAAAAAGATTATACTCCTTGATCTTGTTTGAATCTATATATTTAACTTGTAAAAAAACTTTCAGATTGATATTTTGAAAATTTTCTAAACTGGAGCTGTTTAAAATGAATTGGTGGGTTCGGTACTCCTAAAATCGAGAAACCCATTAATAAGTCAAGTGGCTCTAGATCGGGTCATTTTCAAGATAACAAGCTGACACTCAGCATAAATGTTTAAAATATATATTTTAACTCCTATGTCAAGTTTCAATTCGATATATTAAAATTCGGTCAATTTAGAATGAGAAACGCTTCATATATGAATAAGATGTCCTCTTTTAGTGATTTCCCCTGCTGCAAAATACATACCTGCATTATCGAATTTTTTCCAGAGAAACCATTGTTCGGACGAAATAAATACATATGACCTTTTTTGTTCAAAAATACCTCCCCTACACGGTGGTATTTTTTATTTTCCTCTATCTTCATCCCAGCTTGAAATATTAAGGATAATCGAAAAAAAATCGATTATCATAACTTTGGGAAATCGATAGACTGGTAAACTTTTTTTTATGTTAATCTACATAGGCCTACTTTAATGTAGGAAAAAAATTCAGCCGTATTGCAAATTACTGGAACTTTTGGTCTAAATTTACCTCTACCGACTGGCCTAAAAGTGTTGAGGCTCTAGCTCATCGATTGCTAAATTCTTTCAGGACAGACAGACAAGAAAGCGAATTAACACAAACGTATGTATGTGAATATTAGTTGCCATAGCAACTAAATCAGGTTAAAAACTAGCGAAATGTGATTATTTGTTAAGTACTGAAATTAAATTTAAATTACAACCAATGAGCCTTATGAGCTAATTTCTCTCAAAAAATTCTAAGAAATCACACAATTGAAAAGAATTTCTCGAAATAGACTCTGTAATTTATGACATAACCTTAACATTGCTACCAACAGACATATATTCAATGAAAATATACTTCTTTATAAAACTAGTATCACAACTTTCGTATAAGAAAACAAAATAATACTTTTTTAACTAGAACTTTTGAGTTTATCGCACACAGAAAACATTGTTCAGTTAAATAATGATATTAAAAACAATTTCAACCAAAACGTTTTCTAAAAGAATTCAGAAAATTGTTGCTTAACTGAGGTTGATTTAATATTGAAAATTATTCAAAACGTTTTACTTTTACACATTTTTTAAAATATTTATTACATCCTTAGATAAAGTATTTTAATTTTAAAATCTTCACCAAAATATTGTGCATTGTAAGTATAAGATTCATTCGAATTGTGATTTCTATGTTTTTTCATTTTTTGTTTTTAGTAATAACAATTTTTTAATATTTTAACACAGCTGCTTAGATGTTATTTTTGATGTTTTTTTGTATTTGTGGTATTTGTTTGTACTTGATAAAGGCTACGTATGCTGTTGTGTGTTATATAGCTTGTATTTTATTATGTGTATGTTTAATTTAATATATTTTGTAATTTTTAAATTCTAAATTGTTTATGTATGTTTGTATATACGATATGTGTGTTGTATTTCAGATGTATTCATTTTTGAGGTTTTAATTTTATGCTCGTTGACTAAAATAAATACGTTATTACTTTTATTTTGTTAATGTTACACTTAATGTAATATTTTGTTAAAGTTTGTAAGCTGCATTTCTTTATTTAATATTTTGTTTCTTTTAATATCTCTTTGTATATGTATAAACAAATAAGAAACTAATTTTAATTTCGTTTGAAAAATGGAGGAAAACGGATAAGACAAATGGTCACACAGAGTAGAATACGCGCCGCGTAGTAAGTAGGCCTAAATATAAACAATATCTTAGATATTTGGTAACAGGTGTTTTACACGATGGAAGCTAAAAACACACCCACATCAACGGAAAGGGACAATTACACTAATAAGTCACTCTAAAGTGTCGATAACATTAAATTTAATAGAATTTTAAAATAATAATAATTATTATTATTTTATAAACCCGTTTTTCATTTTCCTTGTTTCTGTACTAATAAACTTAAGTACTAGGGATATTTCGTTTTATAAATTGACAGATTTGTTCTACCTTCATGAAGTTTTAAGGCCTTTCAAGTGTGCAGCTAGGAGTGCCAAAGGCTTTTGTGACACAAGGGTGTACTAATTTCGTCGGCTACTTTACAGCTACCGTTAGGGATAATGATGACAATGGAAAAATAAATTCCGAAGGCACAGTCAATGTGACATATTTTATAGCGTTGGGGTTTAGTGATATTTATGAATCTTTTAAACTGGTTGATCTCTCTTGCGTTTAAAAGGGACTGGCTACCCGTTGTGTGAGGGTTCTACCAAATATAGTGAACTTAATATAATATAGCAATTTACAAGATTTGATTAAAACTGTTTACGAACATAGATAGTTCACAGTTTCAAATCTTTTGCAGTACAAAATGTATTTAAATGTAATTAACCAGCTAGAACTGATCCTCATGCCTATTTATTAAACTGCAGATAGTAACGCATTATCTACTCGACAGTAAATTTAAATGTTATTTCTGGCAACTGCTCGACTGGTCCGCAACCAATGTTGAGCCCTGTTAGGGGTGCCGCAAGATTTTGTGAACGGATCACGTTTTGTATGACTTAGTGTGGTTTATTTATTTTAAATGTAGGCACTAAAAGTGGTGGTAGGAGTTAGGCTAAGTTAAAAAATGATTATAATTTAAAAACTTCCCAAATATTTACTAGCAAAGAACATCAAAGTATACATTTTACTTCAAAATAGTCTGATTTAGCGAAGTTCCATATAGTGCAGTCATTGAAGCGAAAAATATTGAGTTAGGCTAAGTTAAAAAATAATTATAATTTAAAAACTTCCCAAATATTTACAAGCAAAGAACATCAAAGTATACATTTTACTTCAAAATAGTCTGATTTAGCGAAGTTCCATATAGTGCAGTCATTGAAGCTAAAAATAGGGTCTTACCTTCGAATTTTTTTACTGTATACCGATTTGCATGAAATTTTGGAATTAGGCTCACCTTACCCTTAACTTCAAAAGTGAAAATGATCTGAGCTCCGCCTATTATTTTTAAGAGGTGTAAACAACCCCTTAATGGAAAAATTGACATTGAGCCATTTTATCGCTAGAAAACGTGTATAATATTAAGGGGTGAAATTGTAAAGTGTTTTCAGACGCAATTACCTCATATTAAAATCATTTTCAACCCCTTGAAAACCTTACAACCCTTGCAAACAAACCCTAAATTGAAAAAATCACAAAATATTACTTTGGTATGACATAAAAAGATTTAAGTATAGAGTAAATAATATTTTATGTTCTCTATCTTAATTATCGAATTTTTAACCCCCTTTCGACCCTTAAAAACAACCCCTTGATAAAAAATTTAAAACAAAATTCTTTTGATGAAATGAAAAGGATTTAAATGTTATTCCACATTCTCGAAATGATTATCATATTCTCAAGCATTTCAACCCTTAAAACGACCCCTAAATTAAAACAGTAAATATATATGATTACACATTTAAAAATAATTTAATTATAGAGTAAGAATGTGTTATATATACATATATGAACGTTGGTATGTATTCATGCCTACGTTTCCAAAATATATGTGCCATAATATGTATGTATATACATAAGACAATAGTTTTGGGTCTCTATTACTGTGTACCGGTACTTTCACTTTGCTCCAAATATTCACACTCCGAAATTTTCAGTTTACTAAGTAGAAAAAAATACGACTAGTTTTTGGACCATAACTCCTTCAATTTTGATGCTATCACAACTTATAAAAAACCATTTAAAGGTAATTAAAAGAGCTACAACTTTTTTATTACAATATATAGTGAAAAATCTTTTATTTTAAAACGGTGAAGGGTCAAAGGGCTCAAGAGAGACCGTGATTGCGCTGCCACGCGCTCTTTAAACAATCATATCTCCGTCCATTTTTGTGTGACAGAAAAACAAAACAAAAACAAACATTTTTGTCAGTAAAAAACCTACATTTTTCATTATTATACTTTTGTACGTATCTTTCATCATGTTTGAGATATTACGAAAAGAAGGTGGTTTTTTTAAAAATTCGAAAATGTTTTTTTCCTTAAAATCGTGATTTTTTTTAAAAATATGTGCCCTAAAGCAGCCAAACTGCTAGAATCCACCAAACTCTTTATATTAATGTTAATTCTAGACGGAATACGATTAATTTTAATTTTGATGGAAATAGCACTTATGAAACCCATTGATTTAAAAGAAAAAAACATTAGATGTTCCTCTTATTTGCAATACAGCTCACTCATTTTACGTGCAAAAGACTTTTAACAGCGCTCATTTTAAAGCTTATTTCAAGCACTACAAAACCCTACTTCATTAGAATGCATAAAATATATCTTCTCGCCGCTAGATGGCATTGAACACATCGATAAAATTTCATACAAAATAAAAACGGCTTTGATCTTTAATATCTCGCTTAATATTGCACTTAAAAACACTTTATAAAAAACCGATTTGTTCAGTTTTTTACCTGCTACAATTTTGTTCATCATAGAATTTTCGTTAAAATGCATATTTTTGGAGATATTTGCAAAAAACCGATTAAAAACGTGAAAAAATTCCGAATTTTCAATTGCCAATAACTTGAAAAGTATTGGGTTTTTTTAAAAACTTTATAGAAGATTTTTGGCTTAAAATTAGGCCTTCTATCGATATCTGAGGTTATTTTAAAGAAAAGAAATTTACACCACCGAGAAAGGGTGGCAACCACCCCCAGGGTGGGTGCGGAATTTAGATCATTTTCACTTTTGAAGTTAAGGGTAAGATGAGCCTAATTCCAAAATTTCATACAAATCGGTTCACAGTAAAAAAATTCGGAGCAATAACGCTTCAATGACTGCACTAATACTGAATCCTTTGCTTCCATACTCTCCTCTCCGGCGCCTGCGCTTTGTTAAACGCTGTACAAACACAATTTATGTTTTCAAATTACTCTCCTTCAGTTTACGTCCTCACATCGCGGTACTAAACTATTTCATTACCCCAAATTGTCAAAGCATGTACGTAGGACGCAAATTGATGTGCATCGATCGCCCCGGTTATGCAGTAGGACGTAACGAAGCCCCAGGCGGCCACTTCCTTTGGGATTCTCCTTGGCTAATACGTCGAACGATGCGGGTGCCCGAGTATCATCCCAGCAGGAGACATTACCGGTTAATTGAATTTCGTTTTAATCGTTCGGCATCAAAGGTATACGTGGTTGTTGATGAGATTGATGAGATGTTATTGAGAATCACTTACTTCTGTTTTATATTTTGTATTTAATACCTGAGTTGTAAGTAAATTATGAACTTGCAAAACGGAAAACATTAACACACGTATACGTCTCCCATTTTTTACTCAGGCCTATTCTATAAATCCGCGTGAAAAATCACAGGCGGATTAATTTAGATACACACCAGAAATACATCATTTATACAAAAAACTATTTAAACAACACATTTTATCTAGTGACTGAAGACGGGAATTTTTAACTCGGTAAATGTGTACAATTATAAGGACCATAAAACTGTAGGAATACTTGTTAAGATTTTGTGTTTATGTATGTTATTATATATATTTAAAGAAAGATAAAAATGTTATCTTTTAATTGCCTTTTATTTCATATTGATATATCAAATGATTAATTTAGAAGTTATTAATATTATAGGCTATATTATTGATTGAAGTTGTAAACATAACCCCAAAGTATAATCTACGCTAGGTTTTGTTTGCGTATTACAGGTGATGGGTGAAATCAGCTGTTATATTATTAAGTTAAAGGAATATTTATTTCTTCTTTAAATGTTACTCCACTTACGCTCGTAAGTACACTCGCTTTTATAGAAGTTGATTTCTAACGTACATTTCCATGATGACCCCCTCCCATACAAATTGTATTGTTATAGAAAAAGTTGGCCTCTTGTATATTGTTTGCCGACGAAACCGGTTAGGACATTGCGATCAAATTTCGCGTACTAATTAATTGCACAAGAGGAAAGTAACGCCATATACTTTTTTTGGATTAGGTCATATACATTTAAAGGGCAACAATGGACGTTACCACTGAATGAAAATAGTAATACCGTGAAACAATAAGTCTTTAATTCTTACGAGAGTACAGTAATTAATAAAGAGCTGTCATTTTATAAAATTGTAATGTATGGGATAGTTACAAAAATTAGAGCCCTTGTGTTTTTGTTATTTGCTTGTAAGGGATGAAAACGGGAATACCGACTCCTACCGTTCGAGAGCATGTGTAAAAAACTAGAAGAAAACGAGGTTTTTAGCGCATTTTTTTGCCAAGAAATCAAATAAATCTACACGATATTTAATTAACTAGTAGTTTTGTGGACAGTAGACCTCGCTCGTTGAAATAACAAATGTGGTTTTGAGCTTAGGTTAAAAATAGTGTGCCAGTAAGGAAGTAAGCACAAGGTTTAGCCAGTAAAACATTATTTACAATTCCCGCGATTCCGGGATTTCTAGTTCTCGTTTTTATTTCTTTTCTTGAGCTTTAACTGTTAAAGATTTTCTTTTAGAGGCATTGTGTTTTATTTAGGTTAATAATGCGTAAGATAGCTAAACATATCGCGTTAACTTAAGTTCCATATCATATTCCAATATTAGAAATAATGAAAACAAACGATGTTAAAGTGTCGTGTAGTGATCTCAACCCATGTACCAACACTTCCCACGCTCAAGTAAAGCTAAGTCAAATACTTTTATGAAATTTACAATGATAATTTACAGGTATACAGTTCAATTCTTTGATTTATCCTCTACACTTTCTTATAATAATATGTCATTTTTGGGCAAATGATATATTCCTAAATTACTATTCAAAACAGGCCTAGTTTTGTTAGCAGTCTTGTAGTAGGAGCATAAAAACTGGTGTTTTCAAAATAAGAAATTTGAAATTGATAAATATTTGTATACAATTCTATTTAGAACTAAATTACGAAACTTTTTTACATTTATGAAAAAAATTACAATAATTTTTATTACTTTTTATGTAGGCCTAAAGTTAAACATTTTCCTTTCGTTACTGAACGTGATTGTTTCTTGAGCTAATAACAGAACTTTCTTAATTTTACTTCAATAATTTTGTTTACTGGCATATATGAATTCTTTAAACCTTTATCTACGAAAAAGCTATGGAACACTTTTGAATTGGTTTAGAATAAACGTATAAAAACATAGTTGAAATACAAAAACTTGGACGATTTTTAACAAATTCTAAGTTTTCGGGCATTTTGTGAGCTTACCGTTAGAGATACGGAAAAAATCAAGAATACAATTTCGTTTAAAATTTAATTTGCTTTTAGTAAAATGTTATTAGTTTTTAGATTCGACTTACGGTTAAGCCACAAACTGGCTTTGGAAGAAAGCTTACACTGAGAGAAACGGTCCGGCCGCCATTTTTAAGGGGTTAAAAATGAAAAAAAACCGTATATATACATGGCTAGGCCTAGAAATAAGGAACATTCATGCAAAAAATAATCAAAATCGGTCAAGGCGTTTGGCCGTAATCGTGAGACAGACACACAGACACACAGTCACACATACACACAGACGAAATGCCGAACGGTCGAGTTAAAACGGAGACCTCATTTACGCTCGGTCAATTAATTTGTTTATAGCTGCGCGCGAAGTTAGCTGCTAGTAAATATCGTGTTCCAGTAATTTCATCAATCACCCCCTCTTCAATGCGGGGACAATATAATAAGGCAGTTATACGAATAAGTACAAGGAGTCGTACATACTGCCTTCTTTACGATGCCAAAACAAGTCACTTCAAGTCTATTTGTATTTAAAACAAGTGTACATTCTAACGAAATTTTTGTAATTGGATATCAATTGGTCCAATCAAATCCGACAGTGACCTTTCCGAACGATCGTGAACTTTGGGAAGTGTTTTTTATTACCAGTAATAAGAAACCATTTCGGTGGGAAGACGGGCTTGATAGTTGGCTAAAATATAACCTTCAAAGAGTACCGAATTTATAAATTAGGAAGAACCACAAACGACGGTTTCTTAATGATTGACGGAGGAATGCTAAACTCGTGTCGCACAAGGCTAGTTAAGTCTTGTTTTTACTATTAGCTTAGTCAGTAACGAAAAATGATCGCCATATTACAAACTGCATCGGTTACGGTGTAATGCCCAACTGTAATATTGGGAAAAGTCCCAAAGCGCTGAAATCGAAACTTTAGATTTATTAAAGTACGGATTTTTCCAAGATAGTTCTGGAAACTTAAACCCTCTTTTTATGGAAATGTCCCCCGCTTCTACTACGTTACTTAAACCATGCAACTGCAAAAACAGCTCCAAGGCAATTTGTGGCTGTTTTTCCAACAACTCTTCCTGCTGCTCCTACTGCAAATGCTACGACAATTGTAAAAACCCGAAAACATCGCTATCACACGTAGAAGATGAAAATTACATCGAAGAAAATGGCTTATAAAATCTGCAAATCGTTGTTTAATTGACTCTCTATCTTAATCGAACATCTCATAAAAGTTTATTTAAATTTTAAACAAAATATAAGTTATTTTTGTTCATTTCAATTAAGTGTATATAGTAGGACATGTGCAAGTTTCAAAGGCAATCAAGAGATAAAGTTAAGGCTGAAGAATTCATTCTCACAAGAGGAAATTCCATTTTATAAAATAACAAGTAAGTAATAAAATACGATAATACCTTTATATTATGTATAAATAAGTAATTTTATTCAGGTATAATGTGACACGTTGTTATGGTTTAAACAGCAAAGGACCCGTCATTTTAAGCACATATTAAAAAAGAAAATGTTAAACTACTTAATTTATGTCAAGGGTACTTGGTTTTTGGTTGTAACATTTTTCGAAGAACATAATGTGTGTAATAAAATTCCGTTTAGAGCATGTTTATATCATGTCTTCTTCACGAGATATGAGCACTTTTATAGATCGCGCCCCCGTGCTACTTCCCCCTCCCCCTCCCCCCAAGTTGTGCACCTGCTGAGAGGGCGACAACATCGGTTTTGGTCATCTCCAAGTTGTCCCCAACAACAATCAAAAGTCAAAATGTGTTACACTTTCAGTGCACACTCAAGCCCCTATAGATGCTGGACTATATGTCGCAACTAATTGGAAGGAAACCGAGTTTTACAATTAATAAAACCTTAATTATCGCTCTGGTAGTTTGTTATAAGCATTTTCTTTCAGAATTATTATTTATGGAACACAAAACTAAATACGTTAAGAATTTAATATTTTTAAGTGAAAACTTCTTTAGGCCCCCCGAGCTTTTTTTGAATATGGAAAAATATGCAAACTCGCGATACGCGAAAGGCTTTGCGTTCTAAATTTCTTCGATGTTTTCATCTTCTTCACTGGTTTCCACACGTACTAATATAAACCAGAAGTTTAATGTAACAGCTGATGGTAAAAAAGGAATCAACTGCTATAAAAGCGAGTTCAGGTATATACATAACTCATCTGTACAAATTCCTTTACATTCCTTTAACTGAACATGTTTGATTCTTGAGCTAATAACTTTGTTAATTTTAGTTCAATCATTTTTTTTACTGCCATATGAATTCTTTGAACCTTTATCTACAGAAAATCTAAAGAACACGTTTGAATTTTTTTAGAATAAACTTATAAAAACACGATTAAAATACCAAAACTTGGACGATGTTTAGCAAATTTGAAGTTTGCGGCCATTTTGTGAGTTTACCGTTAGAGATACGGAAAAATTCAAGAATACAGTTTAAAATCAAATTTGCTACTCGCAAAATGTTAATAGTTCTTAAATTCGACTTGCGGTTAAGCCACAAAATGGCTTTAGAAAAAAGCTAACACCGAGAGAAACAATGCGGCTGCCATTTTTATTTTATTTAAGGGATTAAAAATGAAAAAAGGAAAAGACCGTATATATACATCGCTCGGCCTAGGAATAAGGAACATTCAAGCAAAAAATCATCACAATCGGACAAGGCATTTGGCCGTAATCGTGAGACATACAGACAGACAGACAGATACACAGACGAAATGCCGAACGGTCGAGCTAAAACAGACCTCGCTTCGCTCGGTCATTTACTTACTATATTTATTGTAAACAAAACTACGAGCTTTTAGTTTATGAGAGGAGTTTAAGAAGTTAATGCAGTAAGGAAGCCGACTGATTTAATGCTAAAGTTAGTATTTAGAAACAATGATTAGTGTATTTTAACGATATATTCAAGAACAGATGAAAAGTGTTATTATGATCAAGTGTGAAATGCTTACTTTAATTTAATTTCAATACGTGTTGTTAAATATTAAAGTTAAACAGCTAATTTGTATTAAAAGTTTAACAACATAATTTTAGGTTAGGCCTATACTGAACCAACCTTCAATGCATTTACGTTCATTACCACACCAACCAAGTTATGAAATTTAGACATTTAAAACAGTAAGAAAGCACTATGTCCATTTTAGAGGTAACACCCAGTTCATTAATTTAACACAAAAAAGTATCGGGACTGATGGATTTCTCGGCTTTCAGCAAATATAGAAACATTTGTAACTTCTCATTTTAAAGAATGTCTATTTCGAATAACTTTGGTGGTTCAAAATTGTGTTACATCAGCTATTTTTCCAACATGGCGGCCAACTTTAAATCGTTTAACGCGAACGTCCATTTTCAACTCTCGACGCAAAAAGGTGTGTTATAAGTTTAACGTGGTATGACACCCTAAGGCTCGTTTCACACCTACACGCCAATAGGGACGAAGGGTATACGACTGTTTTTACATTTGCCCGACAAAATGTCGTGGTCGTGTAAACGATAAAAAGGCGGTCTTATATTTCACTAGGGGCTCTGCCCCTGGACGCTTCGCGTCCCAACCCCGCATCGGCCTTCGGCCTCAGATGGCTGCTTCGCTTCGCTCGCAGTTGGAAAATTCGCTAAAGAATCTCGTTAGTCTTTGGCTCGTTTGTACATAGGTGACCGAGCACAAATCAGCTGTTTTATTTGGCAGCTGACTCAAACTCATTAAACATTATCTCCATAAGATTAACATGGGAAATTTGAAGGATTGTTTGGCGGAGATCCTTCTTATTTTAATAGCGGCTAAAGGAATGATTGGATCTTGAATCTGACGGAAAATTTCTTCTTTGAAATTAAATTTTCTACAACTCTTGTATTTAACATTTTTTGCTATCTCTTACCGTTTTCTTACTAAATGCGCTGAAAGTAAGAAATTGAAGAAATTGAAAAAATCTTTCCCACCCAAAAGGTGTTTCCAAAATAAAAAAATGTGAAATTCTGGCAATTTTCCCAAAGGTTTCTCGTCGAGAGCTTTAATTCAAGTATGAGGTCGAGGGGGTACGATTACTGGAAGTGCCTAATAATTAATGTCAGTGAATCGGTGAAATCGTCTAGCTTTAAGGACGTTGGGTGAAGCCTCCCTTCTCGGATGAATAGTGGCTAAATTAACGATTGGATCTTGAATCTGACGGAAAATCTCTTATTTGAAATTAAATTTTCTACAACTTTTGTATTTAACATTTTTTTATATCTCTTACCCCTTTCTTACCAAATGCGCTCAAAGTGGGAAAATGAAGAAATTTAAAAAATCAAAAAAAAATTTCCGCCCAAAAGGTGCTTCCAAAATTTAAAAATGTTGAATTCTGGTAATTTTTCCAAACGTTTCTCGTCGAGAGCTTTAATTCAAGTATGAGGTCGAGGGGGGTACGATTACGGGAAGTGCCTAATAATTAATGTCAGTGAATCAGTGAAACCGGCTAGCTTTAAAAACGTTGGGCGGAGCTTCCCTTTTCGGATGAATAGTGGCTAAATGGATGATTGGATCTTAAATCTAATGAAAAGTCTGAAATTAAATTTTCTACAACTTTTGTATTTAACAATTTTTTCTATCTCTTATCTATCTCTATCTCTTACAAAACGCGCTGAAAGTAAAAAAATTAAAAAATACAAAAATCTAAAAATTCTTTCCCACCCAAAAGGTGCTTGCAAAGTTAAAATTTTTTAAATTCTGGCAATTTTCCAGAAAGTTTCTCGTCGAGAGCTTTAATTCAAGTATAAGGTTGAGGGGGGTCCGATTACGGGAAGTGCCTAATAATTAATGTCAATGAATCAGTGTTACCGTCTAGCTTTATATAAGTAGATGTCGGCGTCGGCTACATATCGGCTAGATGTCGGTTACACGACACCCGGGTAGGTGTGAAACAGGCCTACATCGGAAAAAAGGAATTACTATTGTTTTATGTAGTAATTACGAGATAATCTATAGGCCTACACATAAATCAAATTTAGGTGTCTGTCTGAGATTTCAAAATAAGCTTTTTTCTAAGATCATATGGTTATTTACACATTGCATTATAAATGTTTTGTCTGTCTGTCTATCTGTTTGTTTCTCCGGGCTAATTTACAGAATGGCTGAACCGATTTTGACGAAACTTTCATTAACATGTAGTGGACTTTTCAGAGAATATTTTAGGCTACTTTTTATTCTGAAAATATTTCAAATTCCTATAAAAAATAAATAAATTTAAAAGTTTAGTCATCAAACATTCAGGATTAACGATGTTTCCCGAATGTACGAGGAAAAATCCGAAGCGGAGATTCCAACCTTTGCTCGACGGGAACCCTGGCTACACACCCGTCACATCACGGTATGCTCTCAGACCATGCAAACATTTTCCAGCCGTGACGTGACGTGATGCGCGTGTATAGCCGCTACAATTGCAAAATATTATTTCAGTTTTCTTTATATGTAATATAAGTTATTCAAAGCCAAGATACAGAGCGTTTGGTTGTTTCACTAATATATTCAAACAGCCCCTCTCGTAAACTTTCTTCAAACATTAAAGATTTTCCAAACCCAGGTAAGTCTACAATCACATTGCAATATAAAAGTAGGGCCTACCCCTCTCCATTTCCGTTTCATCTCAAAAGCCCGTATTCCCTCTTTATTTGATCTAGAACACAAAAGTGTCGTCAGGATCAATTCTGAAGACGTCTTATTGGCAGGAAATCTTCCGTCAAGCGGAAAACAGAGACTTTGTAATGGAAATAGTTGAGATTAAATA